>VZTN01014134.1:183749-194437 GCA_013400515.1 Erpornis zantholeuca | reverse complement strand
TATAATTAATATTATTATTATTATTATTGTTATTCCAAGACAGCTCAGCAGCCTGTTTGTCTTGCCCACGTGTCTATTCAGGAGTGCTGGAAATCAGAGTCCAGGTCTCCAGAGCTGCTAATTAATGCACCTCCATTAATTGGCACTTCTTTCAGGTGTTGGACTCAAACCAGCTCGTTTGAAGTAAGAAAATGACACTATGTGTGAAGCATTCCTGTGCCACAAATGGCCATAAAGTGCTTATTCCATTCATTAAATGCATTTTGGGATTTATGAATTGATTGGCTGCACTGCAAATTGCTGTAAATTACCTATGAGGATCATCCTGGCATCAGGCATTGCTTTTGGGTTGTTTGCCATTTTTTTGGGGTGGGCAAACTATGCCTGTGGGCCTTGCAACACAACAGCTTTGTCTGGAAATGGCTCCTCACGTTCCTAAAGCTGAAGTTTAATCTGCATTATGGATGTTGGAGAGGAATTTCAGAGCTATTGTCTGTCAGTGCTCAGCAGGGAGAGGAGGAATTGTCTGCAGTAGAAGGAATATTCTCATTACCCCTTCATACCTGCTCATTTAAGATAAAGGCATTTAAGAGTCTGGTTTAAATTAGAGACATTTGGTATTTTAAGGAAATGTTTTCCTGGATATATCAGCCCTGTCAAGCTTCACCTTTAGAGCTGGATATTCCCAGTTCTGTGCATAACTCAGCTTAATTCCTTTGTCACCTCTACCCTTCCCACCCACTCGCCACCCCCAAGATGAAGGTGGGCTCTGCAGAAGATGAATAAAACCAAATTATCTGCATGAGGAGGAATTCAGGGCTCTCCAATTCCGTGGGGAGAGCGGGCACGCAAGTGTGTGGGCAGGAATGAGTCCAGGCACAAAAGAACCTATTAAATCCTTAATGCCTGCTTCCTGCTACTATGAAAAGTATTGAAGACGTTTCATAAAAAGTCTTTTCTTTTTATTTTTCCCCCCATGACTAAGTCTGTGAAGCAGCTGTGCTGAACTTGGGTTAAATCCCCTGTGTCTGGGAGTGTGTAAGTCCAGCTTGAGGAACCATCCAGCCTTTGTGGGCATCACTTCAGCTCTGGCTGAGAGCACTGGGCCCTTCCACACCTTCCTGTTAGTAATGGATCTGTCACGGTGCCCTTCCCCACTTCCTTTTGTGTGGCACATTCCATGTGTGGCTGGGGAATTTTAAATTCCTCTGGAAGTTTTTGGTGATTCCTGTGTGTGGTTTGGGGTGATGCCTTAGGTTTGNGGGATGCACTGAGGCAGGAGCCTCTGGAGCCCAGAGTGTACCTCTGAAGGCCTTTCCAATCAATCCCTCCTTGATTCCTTTATTCCTGTCTGGGCTCTGTTTCTAGGGAGCCATTTAAGGCATCAGGGGTTGGGATAAAAGCTGCAGCCTTCCCTGTGACTTCCCTCTGCCCTGTTACTCCTGCAGTGCCCTCCTTCCATCCCAGCTGGATCCAGGCTGGATCCCTTGGCTGGGATGTGATCCAGGCTGAGTGGGAAGCAGAAGGAGCCCAGCTGGTGTTGGGGAGAGGGGCTGGGTCTCTGGGAAGGGGGCGAAGCAGTGGGGTGGGAGTGGGGTCCCATGGAAATGCATGAAAGATTTTTCAGGCATTTCTGTCTGTGAGATTCTTACAGCATCAAGGTCAGAGAGAGCCTGTGGATAATTTTCCCAGGCAGACAGATGTAAACATTCCTGGTCGTTACTGATGTTTTGAAGATGTTTTGAAAAGGGTGTTTCCTTTGGCCAGTGGAAAAAACTGTACCTTGCATTTTTTCACACACAATTCTAATCACACACTCACTGCATGGATCTTGAGAGAAAGAGATCTCTCTTTGCTTTTTGCTTTTGCTTTTGCCTTTGCATGAATAAAAGAAATAGCCTTCTGATGATTCTGAGAATGGAGCCTTTTTTGTTGCTCTGGCCCTGGTTAGGGCCACAGAATTGCAATGGAGTCCCTTCCCCTGTCACCTGTGATCCCAAAATCTGACAGCAGCTGGTGGAGAGGAGTCAGAACCGAAGGCTCCCAATCTTCCCCTGGAACAGTTTTCCCAGAAGCTCAGTCTGAAATGGGTGAGAAGGACCCGTGGGTGTTGCTGGGTGCAAGTGAGGGAAGCTTTTGGGTGGGGTAATCCTGAGGCAGGGATCTGAGCCTGCCTGGAGTGGAGCCTTGGAGGCCATTCACATCCTGACAGCCAGCTTAGAAACAGTCACCGTGGGACATGGAGGGGAGGAAAGGGACCCTGCTGCTGCCTGGGTGGATTTCCATTTGTGGGGAATGTGATCTTCAGGAACCTTTGTTGTGTCCATCGATGCAGCTCCAAGCAGAATTTGAACAGTAAAGTCAATTTACAGCTCTTTTCCCCCCATTTCCCCTCCATGTTCCTTCAGTCAAGATCAACAGAAGTGATTTCAGAGTATCCCATTCCCAGCTGGGTTTGGAAAGCTATCCTAAACCCACAGCTTTCCAAGAGCCACATTCCTGACCAGAGAAAACATCCAGGAGAGCTCCACCTGCAGCTCCCTGGTTCCCCTTACCCTGCTATTTCCATCCTGCTGAACCAAGAGGTGGCAGCAATATTCCCTCCTAAGACATTTTACAGAGATGGAATGTTTCATTGCAATAATGATGCCTCAAGCCATTTTATTCCTGGCCTGAACTGGAACAATCCCAATTTTTCATCACTGAAAATTCTGCTTCTAAATTTCTGGTCTAGCCCAAAAAAGTTTGGGTTTTCTTTGGGAGTTGGACAAAGTAGGAACTACCAGAATTCAGGGAAGTATTGTGTGGTTATGCTGTAATTCTGCCTATCACAGCAGATATTTTTGGAGGATAAAATGCAGTGGAAAACACATCTTGTAAAAAATGTCCACTTTAGGTCCCTTCCTAAAGCTGTTCCTGCCAGGGGATCAAGGCTGAAGTCAAAGCTTTAACTTTATCCCTAAATTTTGCCAAGCACAACATGCAGGGCTCCAGCAGGTGTAGTATTCCAATCTTTTTTTTAAGGATAAGCTTCCAAGTTCATCGTTTTAACAGAGCCTGGCCTCTTTCTCCATTTGGGATAAATACATCCTTTTATGAATTTGGAGTTTTATCACCTTTTAATTCCTCGCTCCCTCATCTGGACACTGAATTAAATGCTGAGAACATGAGGTTCTGATCTGCTCCTCTATTGCTCATCATGATTATAGGCAGAGATGGCAGGGCTGCCATTAGTTATTATTCTCCACACTCCCAATTAGAATATTCTGTTTTCTGCTTGTAACTCTGTCAGGCTGAGCTGCTCAAGCTGATTATTTCCTTTTTTTTCCTCTCAAGTGACTCCAATTCTCACTTGAAATATAATGGAAATAAAAGTCCCCCAACTTTTTTTGGGGACCACAGAAAATATTAGACATTGAATATTGATCTTTTCCTATATATTCCTAATTTTTGCTTCCTGTCCTGTAGGCAGTTTTAGATCTAGGACAGAACTTTCAGCAGTTTGTTTAGAGTTTGGGGGTTTTTAAGGAGTCTCTGTAGGGATGTTGTAAAAGGCTGGAATAAAGTAATGATTCTGTTCTTTTTTTAATGCAGGTTCTGAGAGGTTAGGGAAAATCCAGGTCTGAACCTGCATGGCAGAGTCAGAGAGCAAAATCTTAGCATTTTATAAGTGTTCAGAGCATCAGAAATTACCTGATTTATTCAAGTTTCTGGGCCTTGGAGCAACCTGGTCTGTGGAAGGTGTCCCTGCCCGTGGCAGGGGTGGAACAAGATGAGCTTTAAGGTCCCTTCCAACCCCAGCCATTCAGGGATTGTGGGATTTTGGGATTCTGTGAACTACACGTGTGGCTTTTCAGACCCATAGCACAAGGATAGGCTCTGCTGCTGCAGGGAGTTTTGAAATGATGATTTTCCTCCTTCGTGAGGAAAGGTAGTTTTAGTCCTTTCTAAGGTCCTTGGTGTGTAAGAGGACTCACACAGTGCTGGTACCAAAAATGTTGAGTATTGGGAGGTGCTGAATGAATTAAGTGAGAATTGCTGAGCAGAGCACAGATGACTCTGTTCATCCCTAATTCCCACCCAGCTCTGGGGAGGATGGCAGTGCTGGGCATCCCCCAGCTCTTGTCCTGTCCCGAGTCACTGCTGTCCCTGTGTTGCCTTTTTCTGGTCTTAAAATTAAAACCTAAACATGGTTTATGGGGAAAAGGGGTTTGTACCTGGGGATTTATGTAAGGATCTTTGGGTGCAGCACTTGGTCCAGCTGGAATGCCCCAAAATGCACACACTGCCCCCAAACACCAAAATACACACAATTATAGGCCTTGAAAAATTAAAATATCTATCAAAGATTCCCAATGAGAGGCTGGAGTGAAGCCCTCGTTGTGAGGAACCTTCCCCCTGGCTGGGCCTGGCTGAGGTTCCCAAATGTGTTCTGGAGAGGCCCTTGGTGTCTGGGGCTCCCAGGATGTTTGCTCTCCTGGTTTAACGGTGCCGTGGGGCTGAGCTGAGTTCTCAGCCTTGGGGAGGTACAAGTGTGTGCCTGAAAGCACTGAGAACACATCAAACTGTAAAAGAATGTGGAAGAGAGGTATAAAAGAAAAAGAAAAAAGTCATTCTGGCATCGCCTGGAGCTGCTGGAGCAGACCTGGGACGAGGTGTTCCTGCAGGGAGGGCAGAGGGAAGGACAGGGGAGATGTTTTGGCATTTGGGTGTCTCTTCTGAGCCATCCCAACTTGCTGGAAAGAGCCTTAGTGCTTCTCCTGGAAATGCTTCCTTCAAAAATTGCCAGTGGAGGGGAACGAACCACTCCGATGGAGAAACATTAGAAGTACAGAAAAGGGGTTTTTATGTGTTCCTGGGCTGTCCCATAAGGAGGATGAGGAGTCATCATTTTCAGGATTCCTCCACAGATTGTGTGTTGTGCTCCTGGATGGTGAGAACATCACAGAGTCATTGTTTCAGCAGGTACATAAGGAGAGGTCGCCCAGAGACTTTACAGGAAGGAACACAACTCACTTAAATATGCAGAGCTAAAGCCATGAACATTTGTTCTTCTCAACTCAGCTCCAAAGTACTCCAGCTAAATATTTAAAGAAATCAGGTTGGACAAGTGGTTCCTCCTTCATCGATCTGTTGTTTCTGGATCAGTTTCTCCACTTGGATGGCAGTCATGGAAATCTACTGCAGGGAACTCAGGAGTTTCCTGCTGTCCCCTGCCGTGAAATCCCAAGTGCTGTGTGGCAGCCTATGGTAATTGGATTATAAAGCAGAGGGAGATGCAATAAAATCAGCAGCCAGATCAAGCCATCCCTGTAAAATCCCAAGGGGAAGCAGTAAACTAGAGAGGAAGTTGAGCTGTGTTTGCCTAGTTTTATTTATTTGCTTGTTTATTTATTTATTTATTCCTTTAATCTCCTAACAAGAACAAGAAGTTCTTCTTAGCACTGGGACTTCAAAGCTCTATGTCTGACTTTTTAGGCCACCCTTTGCCCTACTCCTTGAACCTAAACACAAAATAAAATGTGTAGTCTTACTAGTTTAGCTAAAGAAAAAGAAAAATCTCCATGAGATCATGTGCTTTACAGAAGCTGGAATTTCACTTTAGCTTACAGGGTTGTCTTTTTGCTCACTCAAGGCTTTGTTTTCTCTAAAGAACTATTACATGATAATGTCAATTTATCAAAAATACATTTCAAGTGACTTTTTTTATGAGTGTTCACGGATAAAAATGCAAATATTTAGATGCACCTGGGAAATTAACACTGACCAGGAGATTTCTGGGCTGTTTGTCTTTTCTGAGACTGGAAAATCTTTCTGTTCACTGCTCTGTAGTGGTTGGAGCTTCAGTAATGGGATGTACCTGGCACTCCCAGTACACTTCCAGTGCTCTTTCTCCATGCAGCTTTGCTGTTCCCAGCCCCAGGAGGATGATTGCAGCCCTGGTGGGTGTGTTCCAGTATTGATGAGGTTTCCAGAATGCACTGGTTCCTTCTCTTGCTTGGGTAAAACAGCAGCAGCTTCCCATAAAGTTTGTAATTGGCTTTTAGCAATCGTTTCCCATCATTCCAACAGTTGCAGCCTAAAATGTTGCACAGAAACTCGGCATCAGCACTTATGGCAGCTAAGGAGATTGATTAACATTCATAAGGAAAGCAGAGGAGCTTAAAATAAGGAATACAACAAGTGCTTAATCCTTTGCCCCAGATGGTTTTTGGCACGGCAGATAAAAATGTGGATCTTCCCTAAAAACAGAACCCCCCCATCTTCCTTCCAGCAAGGAAATCTGACACAGTTCCAGCCCCAAATCCACTCTGGCTTTTTGGGGTGATGCCTGGGGTGTGGCCAGGTATTTGGGACCTTCTCAGCAGCCTGGTGGACACTGGGAGCTGCTGGAGGGAGATCTGCATGGTCAGTGTCCATGGATGTCCATGTGACTCCCCTGATGCCTTAGGTTTGAACTTTTCTCTGTTCCCATCCTGCCCTGCCCAGGGTCACTCTGCAGTTCCCTGGAGCTCGTTCAGTGCTGTTCTCTCATGCTCACACACACACAACAAAGCCTCTCCAGCTCTCCAAGGACACCCAGACCCTCCTAGGCCCAACAAGAACTGCAAACCACAATCTTGGGGACAGGGGGGCAAGCTTGGGCAAATTCCATCCTTGCCTGGCTTCTGCTTGGGGAATTGATGCTGAGATCCAAGTGGGAAGAACTCGGGAGCTGTCCTTGTCCATGTTGGGATGCACTGAGGCAGGAGCCTCTGGAGCCCAGAGTGTACCTCTGAAGGCCTTTCCAATCAATCCCTCCTTGATTCCTTTATTCCTGTCTGCTCTCTGCTTCTAGGGAGCCATTGAAGGCATCACAGGCCCCACTGCCCATGGATCTGTGTAGATCCTTCATTCCAAGCTTCCCCAGGGATCCCTGTGCTCTCAGGGGCTGTGTCTTGCGCAGGTAATTTGGGATTTTGCAGTGGAAGCCGCAGTTGGAGCTCGCTGGAGTTGTTAAACCCTCGGGCACATCCACACCTGCCTCAGGAGGTGGGGATCATCTCCTCTTCCCCATCAGAAGCCCTCTGGAAGGCCTCTCTGCTTCCCTGCAGCTCAGCTTCCTGCAGGTCTCCGCAGTGCCTGTGGGAAAGAGGCATTTCACAACTCGTTAAATATAGAGGGTACCTACAAACACAGCCCAGAATGTAACCTCTCACTGTAGGTGCTTCCAACCAAGAGGAAGTGACAACCAAGTCTTCACACTCTTTAATTATAGCAGCCTTTACATAACAGTGTCAGATAAATGTGTTTTAGAATAGGTGGCACCTTGCTTCCTCCAGAAGAACTGTCAAATTAGACCAGACTAATTTATTACTTGAAATTCCAAGGATTAAAGCACGCCATCCACCAGTCTGTTTGAATAAAACCTTAAAATTCATTGTATCCTCTGTGCCAGGATATATCCCAAACAGCACAATGCTCCTTTCTTTTGGAACAGAAATATATCCTTTTTCCTCTGGTGGCCTCAAGGACTCCAAGTCCCACAAATGCTGTTCCATTCTGCTGGAAAACAGGGTTAGAGGGGATCTGAGGAGGTTCTCCTGGCCGTGCCTCCACCCAAGGCAGAAGCTGCTGTCACTGCACCAGGTTCTTATCTAACCTCTATTATAAAACAGAAGAGGAGGGAGAGAGGCAGAGAAATTGCTTTAGAGGGAGAAGGGGCAAGGAGTGGGGCTATGCCAAATCGCTTAGGAGAGTGAGGAGCTGGCCTCCTTCCCACTGAGGGAAGTGAGCTGTGCCTTAGGAGGATTGCTGGAGGATGCTGGCGGTCCTTTCCCTTTCTGTTAATGAAATCCATCCCTGGGCTCTTCTGCTGATAGCAACAAGAGCAGCTTTCCATGGGAAAGAACAATTTTCTTCAGCAGGCCCTGGAATCCAGGCAGGGGAAGATGAAACCCAAAGTTTGTGTTTCATGGGGAGGATGCTGATGGAAACTGTGGGTTTTGGAGTGCTGGAAGGAGTGGATCCATATCCAAGCCTGCTCTTAATGTAACCACTAATGGTCTTTGTTAATGCACCCTTGCCTTCTGGGGGGCTCCTGCCTCATTATCCCTAAGTAATGTGTTGCCTTTCCCTAGTCTTAAAATTCAAACCAAAACATGGTTTATAGGGAAAAGGGGTTTGTACCTCGGGATTTATATAAGGATCTTTGGGTGCAGCACTTGGTCCAGGTGGAATGCCCCAAAATGCACACACTGTCCCCACACACTGAAATACACACAATTATAGGCCTTGCAAAATTAACACATTTATCAGAGATCCCCCAATGAGAGGCTGGAGTGAAGCCCTCGTTGTGAGGAACCTTCCCCCTGGCTGGGCCTGGCTGAGGTTCCCAAATGTGTTCTGGAGAGGCCCTTGGTGTCTGGGGCTCCCAGGATGTTTGCTCTCCTGGTTTAACAGTGCCGTGGGGCTGAGCTGAGTTCTCAGCCTTGGGGAGGTACAAGTGTGGGGCTGAAAGCACTGAGAATACATCAAACTATAAAAGAGTGCGAGAGAGGGGAATAAAAGAAAAAGCAAAAAATCATCCTGGCATCAGTGTTACAAATCCAGGACCATGGCCTGATGTGAGAGCAGGGAGAGGCCATAAAGAACTTCACTGTGTTGGTGTTGAGGTTTTGCTGCTTCAGGCTTAGCGTCGCTGTCACTCCTTCTCTCCCCCCCAGCAGCAGGAGAAGAGGCAGTGCTGCTGCTCTGCCCAGCGAAATCCCAGGTGGAAGTGGAATTTGTTGAAGTAGGGAGAAGGGAGAAGTTGCTGACTCCCATCCCGGCTTGGCGCAGTGCAGTGCCGAGGCGTTCCCTTGACTTGGCAATCTGGATCCTGCGCATTTATTTATTCCAGCAGCACTTCAGTGTGTTTATGCAAATAGTTCATTGCTCCAGCTCCTGAAAGAACCATACAAGTGCTGTCATTTGATTGAGGAATCATTAGATCGGGCTGGAAATAAAATTTTCTCTGGTTCTGTATTCACGCCCTCGGAAAAAAACCCCCAGTGTTCCCACATTTGGGTAGCTCAGGACTGACTAAATAACTGATATTTTGGGATAGATGGATACACGTCTTGGAGAGATTTCCTTTGTACTCTTAATTAAAAATAAAGGGGATATGAATAATCTCTAATGGCAGCAGAGTATTTGGAGGAAGCCAAGAATTTTTGGAGGGTTGGGGATGCTCAAAGTATTCCAACTTCCGAGCCCTTCTCTTTCCCCCTCCTCCAACGTGAGAACATTTCAGTCTCGTTTATATCCTCAGTGACTTGTTGGGCATTAAAAGTTTTGGATGACTTGTGGTCTTTGTTTACATCTCTTTCAAAATCTCCTGTGCCCTTGGAAACGTGGGATTCCCCTGACTTCTGAATTAAGTTGTTTTATTACAAGTCCATGTGAGGTTTCCTTTTTTCCCTTCGTCTTGTGATTTCACAGCCTTTTTTTTTTTAAATTTTGGGCTGATTGTCAAAATTTATTCTCATAGTTGATTCTTTCAATCTGTAACATCACAGATCTTCCAGAACTCTGTAGAACAGGCTGTAAAAATTCACTCCTGGATAGCGAGTTTAATGAACATTTTAAAGACTGTCTTAGAAACAGATCCTCCTCTGTCAGAATTACTAAATTGGGAATAATTAGCCTAACTTTGGGGAATCTTCAATGGAATTTGTAAGAAATTGTGAATATGGCAAGAATAACACTTTTGGCTTTGCTTCAGATGTCTGTTGGATACTTCCTACGGGATTAGTGGTAACTTTGCAGAATTAAAGGAAGTTTTTGGAAGGAAAAGGAGATGAAGCAATTGGAAAACACAAATAGGAAGCGTTTGTGGAACAGCAGTGTTAGATCAGATTGCACTGAAGATGAGATTTTAAATAATTGTTTTAATAAGGATAGGAAGTAAATTGTAAATTAGTTCTGTCATTAGTGTTTAATTATTTATTGACTTTTTAATCACGTAGTGTTACACCAGAAGTTTCATTTGTAGAGCTCCAGGAGGAACTGGTTTAGAGATTTTGTTTCTTAATTTAGTGGTAAATCAGTTTCAAACTTCTGTTCTTCTAATTCTTGGTGTTTAGGGTTTGGTTTTCTTGTTTCCAGACATCGTGTGTGTGTGTTCTGTTAATTCTTAGTGTTTAGTCTTAGTGTCTTTAGGGTTTAATTCTTAATTGTTTCCAGATATTGTTGGGGGGTGGCCAGATGGTTTTCCTTGGAAACCACCTGCTGTTCTCTGGAATCTTGAAGAAGAAAGGCTGTATTTTATTGTAAATAAACCCCAGAATTGGGCTGGAAGGGACCTCTGGAGAGCATCCAGTCCGGCCAGGGTCACCTGGAGCAGGTGACACAGGGACGTGTCCAGGTGTTTGGAGTGACTCTGGAGAGGGACACTCCACACCTCCCTGGGCAGCAGATCCAGTGCTCTGCCACCCTCATGGAAAGACGTTTTTCCTCATGAGCTGGAACTTGCGTTTTATTTTATGGCCACTCTTCAACCTGGCACCGCTCAACGGAGCTTGGCACCATCCTCTTGTCACTTATAACACACTGACCCGCCTTGGAGATACTTCTATGCATTAACGAGATCTCATCTCAGCCTTCCCTAGACTATGCGGTATTGTTTTATTGTGAACCAGACACGTTTTGTTATGAACAAGCCCGGG
>VZTN01014134.1:131063-183713 GCA_013400515.1 Erpornis zantholeuca | reverse complement strand
CCGCCTCACCGCGCTCCGCCGCCGCGCTCCCCGGCCCTCCGGCCCCGCACCGGCCCCCGCACCGGCTCTCCATGTACGACAACTTGTACCTGCATGGGTTTGAAGACTCGGAGGCGGTGAGTGCCGCGGGAGCGGGGCGGGGGGCGCGCAGACACGCGCGGGCGGGCTGGGTGTCTGTGCTACGGCTGAGGCACCGGGGGGTGACCCTGTGCTGCCCTAAAGATGCCGGGACAGGCTGCTGCGGTTCCCTAGGGAATGATCCCTCCCCAGCATCCCTCGCAAAATGGTTCTCTGGCAGCACAGAGCCCCCCGTGCCGTGCTCAGACGCCTCGAATGAGGAGCGTTCCCCACCGGTGTCCGAGTGGGTGTTTTTCGCCATCCAGGAGAACCGCCGGGATTGCCGCGGCGATGGACACGCTGTTCCATATTAAACAGGGATCCGTTACATAAGGCGTTGTGGACAGCTCGTAAAATACACAGATAACAACATAATATAGTTAACGTCAATGCAGACGTATGTATGGTATGATGTGGTGTCCTCAGGAGAATGGATGGGTCCTGTAGGGCTTCGGATGAGGAATTTTTTCCTGCCTGTGTCGGTGTCGGTCTGGAAGTGCAATCCCTCTTTAAGTGTTGCCTCACAACTTGTTTTAGCATCCCCTTTTTTCAAGGAGAGAGGAACAACAACTGTGCAAAATTGCCATTAATGCGGTGCACCATGTTGAGAGGAAATACTGTATATTGGAATCTCTCTGAACTGGGTATTTGAATTATTGCTTAGAAGCCTGGCATGGTTTGAGTTGGAAGGGTTTAAAGCTCATCTCATGGGCAGGGACACCTTTGGCTAGACCAGGTTGCTCCAAGCCCTATCCAGCCTGGCCTTGGACACTTCCAGGGATGAGGAAACACTTTGGGTCAATTTAGAAATTCCTGCCCTTTTGATATATGTGCTTTAACTTTTCCTTTGGGTTTTCTCTCTCTGCTGCCGCTGCTCACAAGCTGCCAGGCCAAGTGCAGATGAGTGTGTTGCTTCCTTTAGGGATGTGTTTTGGGATCCAACTGGATGTTTGTGTAAAGCAGACAAAGCGTGAATTCTTGGGAGCTGTTCTCCCTCCTGAGTCTGTCTTGTGCTGGTTTAATGTCTTTTAGTCAAAGTATAATTATTCTCTTAAGAAGACAACTTAAAAGTACAGTATTAGGGCTGAGAAAATGCAGTTGCTGGATGGTGGTTGGTGTAGATGAAATGTGTTATTTATAAAAGTTCATCAGAAAATGCAAGTAAATCTGTGGTGGATTTAAAGGTGCTTCTGAGATGCTCATCTCCATGTATTCCCAGAGTCCCAGGGGATTGGAAGGGACCTCTGGAGATCACCCAGTCCCACCCCCTGCCAAGGCAGGGTCGCCTGGAGCTGCTGACAGAGGAATGCATCCAGGTGGGTCCGGAATGTCTCTGGAGAGGAGACTCCACACCCTCCCTGGACAGAGTTCCAGTGCTTGGCCACCCTCCATGGAAAGAAATTCTCTCACAGGTTGAGGTGGAATTTCTTGTGTTT
Organism: Erpornis zantholeuca; assembly: GCA_013400515.1. Lineage (NCBI taxonomy): Eukaryota > Metazoa > Chordata > Aves > Passeriformes > Timaliidae > Erpornis > Erpornis zantholeuca. The sequence goes on along the minus strand of VZTN01014134.1, from coordinate 182,160 downwards.
TAGTTCGTATTTCAGTAAAGCCTGGTGATCTCTTCCAAGATTATTATTTGGGAAAAGCAGCTTTAATGGCAGCAGAAACCTACCTGTTACACAAACAGCTGGGTTAGGATTTGTGCTGGAAGAATTGTGTTAATGGAACTGAGGAACTTGGTCTTTAGCTGTCCACTTGGAAGGATTGGGATGAAGAAGTCATTTCCAGATTCCTTAATACTCTCTTAAGCAGTTTATGGTAATGCTGTTTTTACAGCTCTTTAAATTTTACAGCCTCTCTGTAATTGACAATGCTTTTGATAAACCTAATCTCCAGCATCATAGGAATACGTGAGAACCTCCCTCTCCTTAATAAAAAACACCCCAAACCCTAAAAGCAGTCTGGATCTCGCAGTTGTATGGAAAAACAGGAGGCCATAAACCCCAAAGGCTCAGGCACAAAGCAGTTAAAATTCCCCAAGTGTCTGTTTGCTTTATGCTCCTCAACCACTTGCTTAAAACATTAAACCTTATTATTTTAGCTCCTGACTCAGGGCTTGGGAATGCCTGCTGAGACAATATCCTGGCAAACAGGTAGTGGGGATGGGTCACATGAGTGCCACTTTCTGGCCAGAGAGAAGCAAGCGAGAGAATTAAGACAGTGGAAAACAAATTGTGGTGGAATTCTGGTTCCCTGCCGTGAAGAGCAAATAACTGTGAGCGTGCAGAGATGAAAGCGGGGCCTCTCCATTGTTCTGGTTTAGGACCTGGAAGGCTTATCCTGCAGCTGGAGAGCTGGAGCAGCCACGGGCTCGGATCCTCCTTCCTCCCCTGAAGCACCGGGAGCTGTGAGGGAGGGCTCGTGCTAATTGCGGTGCTTCCAGCACGGAATAAACCACGGCCACATGAGTCATTAGCACAGGAATGGCTGCCTGAAGTGGGCATTTGCCCTCATAAAACCCAGACGGCCGAGGGCATAATGCAGCTTGAATTTGCAGCGTGGCACTTAGACCCAGCAAACATGCTTAGTGTTGAAATGCTACTATAAAATTTATACCTAATTTCTCCTGGTAGATAATAGACAGATTAACTGCTCAGAGAACATCAGGAGAAGTGTGCCGGCGAAATTTTCCTGTTAAAACCAGGAACAAAGATATTTTTTTAACAGTGAACAGATATTTCCATGATTTTTGTAACAGCCAGTCTTATTATAATGTGTTTGTGTGTCTACATATATATAAAACATGCAAAAACATCATTTTTATGGATGGATATATCAAGAAATGAGTACGTGCATGGTATTACAGTCCATTACCAGCTGTGATGATTAACATGAAGTAGATGATGCAGTAGCTGGTGTGAGGCTTTTTGGAGGAGGAAAATAACACTGCTGAAGCTGAGAAAAACTTCCAGTGATTGTAGACAAAAAGTCATTTCCATGTTTTGGAAAAGAGGTGCAGGAGTATGGAGGTAAACAAGTTCTGCAGGCACAAGTGTCCTTGTCAGGAGCACAGAAAGATGGAGAGTGCATCACCGGAGGGAAAAACATCTTCCCAGGGAAGATTTCTGCCTTGTTTGTTGTCCTGCCCTGTGATTTTTTGATTTTTAGGATGCTTTTTAATTCCTTGGGTAGCTCTAAACAGGGTCACCCTTTTGGGAATCAAAGCTTGTTTGCCTTGTAGGGAAGTATTTCACATTCTTGATCACAAGATGATGTAAAAGCCCATTAGATTGAAACAGGGAGATCTACTGGGTTAGCAAGTAAAAAATGGATCTTATTTTACCTTCGAAGTTGTGACCTCCCTGTTGTGTGTCTGTGGTGGGGAGAGACTGGAATGCTCCAGAATCCAGTCCAGGGTTTCTCTTTGATTTCGGGAAAGACTGCGCCTTTCTCAGAAACAAACTTCAACAAAACCTTCCCATAAGAAATCACTTATTTTCTAATGTAAAACTACATTTCCATTAAGGCCGTATTTCAGTAAAAAATTATCTGCAGGAGTTAGCAACAAGTACCCTGTGATGCAGGAATAAAATCTGGCTCCGGTCAGTGTCGTGCACCTGCAGAGCTGTCAGAAAAGTCCCTTTTAGATTGTTTGCTTCTATTTATTCCTTCAGAGCAACACCTGAGCATGTGAAACACCTTTCCTCGCCTCTCGGGGTGTCAGCTTAGGGCTTGTCAGCACGGGAGAGGCTTTATCTGGGGTACTTCAATGGCTTAGCGGGGCGGCTGGGAAGAGCTGCCTGCGGATAGGGAAGTTCGGCTGGGCTCTGCATCAGGCAGGGAGCGAGCAGGGGGTGGCTGGCACGGGGTCAGCGAGGGGCTGGCACGGGTCAGCGAGGGGCTGGCACGGGGTCAGCGAGGGGTTGGCACGGGGTCAGCGAGGGGCTGGCGTGGGCAGGGCCAGGAAGGGAAGGAGGGCGCGGTGCCAGCGCTGCGCGGAGCCGGTGCCAGCCCCCGGAGGCGGTGACGGCCCCAGCGCGCTCCGCGTGCCTTTCCCTTCGGTCATGCAGCGCTTCCCGAGCGGGGCAACTCTGCCTCCTCCTGTCCCGGCCGTTTAAAAAGGCATTTCACTTTACTGTCGTCTTCCACCTGGGCTTTTGGTAAGGAAGTTCGTATTTAGATACTGATTCGATTTCCATGTGGTGCCTCTGACCCCTAAAGGAGATGGAAAGGTGGCTTTGCTTGCCCTGTTGCAGATTTTTTTAGTAACTGCTTTTACCTCATTTGCTCTTTTCCCAGCATGTCCTCCTCTCCTGAGCCATTGATGCACCTTCTTTCCTAGACTTCTTTTAGCTCTTTGACCTGCATCTAACCCTGCCTGGCTTCCCTTGGCAATTCCCATCCCTGCATCCACACTCTCCCACCTAGTGCCGGTAGCAGAGCAGGCTCTCTGTTCATCAGGGAAGCAGGACTTTCCTGTACTGCTGTGTAAGCCAGGGCGATGCCCTTCTGTGCAAGTTCAGATTCTGTCACCAAGAGTTAGACAAACACTTGTGGTGGGATTCATGGCAACAAAAGTATTTTAGATTCTAAAAATCCTTTGGTGTTTATGGGACTAAACACCAGTGAGACTGACCCTGCTGAGCAGTGGTCCCAGTTTGCCATAAAAAGGGCCATGAACAGGACTGTGTGTGGTGCTGCATTCTGGGGTTTGTCTCCAGTTACTCCATACGATTCTTGAGAGCATTGCTGAGAATTTTTAGGAAAAAAAGGTGATGGGAATAGTGGGAAAACACATTCTATTCACCATGTGAATGGTCAGCACTGCTGTTTTGAGGATCTTGTGCTCCACTGCTTTTTCAGTGACATTACTTCTCAAACCTGTCATTCCTTCTGCTGCCAGCGTACACTTTTCTCATGGCACCTGAGACGAGAAGATCTCCGTGTGCTGCCCAAGTAGAAAAAGTGATTATAGAAAAAAACAACCTTGGTAGGGAAGTTCATATCCAAATATTGATTGGATTTGTGTCTGGTGCCTCTCTGATTGCTAAAGGAGGAGGAAAGGTGGGCTCTGCTTGCTCTGTACATCTCAGTTGTTGTGGGTTGAGTAACAATCAAAATGTAAATTTAGAAGTGTTTTTCATCTTGATCAAGTGTTTTCACTGAAAGAAGTGAAAAGAAGTGTTTTCAGTGATCATGTACTGGGTTTTGTGACACCCAGTTCATTCTGTAGAACATCTCTGTGCAATGGGCAGCTGAGACAAAGCAGAAGCTTCATCCAGCTGCCAAATAAAACCTGGCACTTCCAGTGGGGTTAGAAGGGTTTCAGTGGTTATTGGGTGCATTGTGCCCACAGGGCACTTCCGAGATTGTCAAGCTGAAGGTGGAAGGTTGGCAGTCGAGATCCAATGGTCTTTTTACTTGTTTTGATGGATTTTGCAGGCAGGGACACTGTCCTGTATCCAAGATTGCCCCAAGTCCCGTCCAGCCTGACTTTGAACGTTTCCAGGGATGGGGCAGCCACATCTGCTCTGAGCAACCTGTGCCAGGGCCTCCCCACCCTCACAAGGAAGGATTTTACCATGGATGGGAATGTGAACTGGGAGAAGTGTTTGCAGTGCCATTGGTTTGCTGGAGACAGCAGCTTCTCTTTGAGCAGAACTGTTCTTAATTTCCCCATTTCAATCAGCCCAGTTTCTATTGTTTAATCCAAAAAGGATGAGTGGTGTCAGGACCTAGGATCTTTTGCCTAACCACTTATCTACTTGCTCCTTGTATAATGTAGGATTTTCAGTTTTGAATGTGTGCTAAACTCTGCCTTGATCGGGACAGTAATCAATATTTTCTGAGAAAAAGAGATTATCCTCTGCCCATTATGTCTCCTGAATTCTCACTGAAATGTGGCTTTTACATGGTCAAAGCTTTTGTGTGTTTTTGACAGTTTCAAATCTGTTTTCATTTCTATTAGCCCTTAATAGACTGCCTTGACTAATGAATCATCAGCTGCTTGATATTTATCTTGTGTAGAGAGGGCTGGAAGGTGGTTTGTTTGGGGGTTTGCTGGGGTGTTTGTGCTTACATTTGCCTACTAAAATATCTAAAGTTCTACTACTACAGCATTAGCTATGCTTGCCTTGTTTTGTGCTCTTGTGAAGATGCTTTTCTGTCTGACTCAGATCTTCTGTTCGTTAAATGCCACATTGTGATTCGATAGTATAGTAGTCAAATAAAACACTCAGTAAGAATCATAAGTCATTTTTATAAATTGCTGCTTGCTGTTTCCATAGAGGTGCTTTTTTAATACCAGAAATATGTTGAAATGGGAAAAAAAAAAAGGTGAAAGCTTCAAGTCATCTAAACAAGAGACATAATGAGGAATAGGTAACAGAAACAGATAATTCTGTGTTTTCAGTCCCAGCTGCAGGTCAGAGCTCAGCTGATGGGACAGGGTGTGGTTGCTGTAACTGTGAATCCACATGGAGCACTAAGGTGTGTGATTAACCGTGGCTTTATCCTGCTTTTGGATTCCTTCTGCTGAACTCCTGGCTGACTGTGGAGTGCAGCCAAAACCACAGGGCCTCCTCACCACTGTGCTGCTCCTGGATTGCAGATTGCTCTCCAAATTGCCCGGTGCTTAAGGAAATGCTGCTGCTGGGAAGTGTGAGCAGCTCTCCCTGGGCTCAAGGGCATCGGAGGGAGGAGTGTGGCTCTTGGTGCTGAAGGAGCACATCATAGAAATAATAAATAACAAGGGGAGAAGCTTAACCTAGGATTTGTTGATGCCGTGGCTTGCTTCCCTATCTCCCAAAAACATGCTCTGCTTGGGAGACCCTGAGCTGTTGGATGTTTTCCCTTGGAGCATGCATTTGTAGAGATAGGAGAGCCTGATTTTCCAAATCAGCACTTCACCCAAATGCAGATTGCTTTACAAACAGGACAACTGTTCATGGTCATTTGGAATGCAGTAATTAATTCCAAAATGTCATTTAGCTGGCGGAGTGCTGAGTTCCGTAGGGTTCGCAGGTGGTGTCAGGATTTGCTTGCAGCCTCCCCTCAGCTCCTGGTTTGTATTTTTCCACAGTGCTTTGTCACTGGTTTTCGTGCCAACAGTGAACTGGTTTCCATTCTGGAGTGTCTTATTTTGCCATGTCCTTTCCTTCTTTTCAAATCTCAACATAAATAACCACTCATGTACAGTATGTGGAGCACAGTGAGCAGCTTTGTCTGCCCCATGGTGCTGATCAAGTAAACTGCATTTTTGAGTTGGAGGATATTCCAGTGTTCAGAGTCAGCCAAGCTTTTCCACTAACATGGAAAGCTGGAAGAAGCCAGCAGTGCCTGAATTTGTGGATGTACAGCATAGGATGTAAATCTGCTTTTTCTGTTTCTCTCTAAAGCCATGTCAGAAGGGGTTTGAAGTGTTCTGAGGAAAGAACTCAGAAAGGGCAGTGGTGGCTACAGGCTCTGCTCTGCTTCTTAGGAGGGTTTTAATTGTCACAAGGGCAGAGAAAACCAAGGAAACCCTGGGAGAGGAGGACAAGGGGCTGCTCTTCTAATTTGGTTTGTTTGGGTTTTCTTTCCCTAAAAAGTCACATAGGACAAAGGCTCCATAAGTTACAGAAATTGAGCTATTTGGTTTTGCTGATTCCCCAGCATGGGGAATGCAGCCTGGCAGGGATTTGATTTATTACAGCAACAAGGGAGAAATCATGAGGAAAAAACACTTCCTATCATCGTGCTGAGTACTGGAATGGTGAAGTGTGTGTTTGAACGAGCTGCTAACGCTTCATATAAAACTTCACAAGCCTTTCTATTCTGAGAGAATTCTGCTTATACCAAATATATTTGCCCTGTGAGTCCTCCCTTGGTTTTTCCCCCATGCTGGGACATTTCCCTGCAGATGGACTCTGCTCAGCTCATTTGTGCTTTCTGCTTCCTCCCGGGGACTGTGGGTCCTTGGTAGAGTGGCATCACAGTCAGTGATGGCATGGGCATAAATATTCTGTTTCCTTGGGAAATGTGTTGCTGTAGGTGCTGTGCTGGGTGCTCTCGGTGTGGATGAGGCTGGAGGATTTAGCTTTTAGTAGCAATGTCCATTATGACCAGAAACAAACCCTCTGTCCTCATGGGACAGGCTCTGGAGTGAGATGGCCAAGGCATCCTCCTTGTCCCTTTTCCTGTTCACAGAGCCAGGTACAACCTCAATACCTCTGGCCTAGCAGTTCAGCTTTATTACAGCCTTTAACCGCTTAGAATAAGAATAAAATCATGTTTCTAATGGTTACTCCCCTGTGCTGCTCCTTTATGAACTTCTCCTTTCCATGCACGATTTCTTGGCTATGTTTTTAACCCCCATTCCCACTGTGGTTGGTATATTCCCTGAAGAATGTCTTTCCTGCCTGGGAAGACGATGTGTTCTGACAAATCATCAGTTAATCTGTGATATATAGGTCACGAGATGCCGTGATAAAATTTTATGTTCCAGAACAATTAGTGGTGAGCTCATCAGGTCCTGACAAAACAAGCCCCAGCATCACACTTGGGCAGGGATGTTTCAAATATGACCAATAACTGGGAAATCTCAGCGAGGAAAAAAAGCCAGTGGGAGCTGTCCCTGCCTCTGGCAGCTGTGAGAGACCTCACAGCAGCTCCTGGCTCCGAGGGCTCCATCCTGAGCTGTGTGACAAAGCTCAGGAACAAACCTGCCACGCTCCAGGGGTGACAGATCCCACAGAAATCAGTGTCCAAGGGACACCGTGCTAGGAGAAGAGGTGGCTGGGATTCAGCAGGCTGTGGCTGTACTCACCTGCCCACAAAGCTCCAGCTGGATTCGGGGAAGGTGTGTCCAGTGTGGGACACAAACAAGCTACCAGCTCATGTTCTTAAAGCAACATTACTTGAACTAAAGTGTGCTACTAAATGTCTGTTGGAACAAGAAGAGTGGGCAAAACTGCTCCAAAGTATCTTTCTTTCCAAAGTTTCTGACAAGTAAGAGAAATAGCCTTTAGCCCCACTGTGCTGCTTGTTCTGGTTAAAATGTTCTCAAGATGTTTTTGTACACCGTAAACCAGGAATGTTGGAGCTCTGCACTTGTTATCGATCTCTTATTGGAAAATGAATGGGGTATTGACAGATGGAAAAACAGACAAATGAGTTATACTTTGCCTCCCTCCGTTTTTCCATGCTAATTACAGCTGTCTGTTGATTTTTACATGCTGCCCCAAGGAGCAGAGTGGTAGTAAGTGCAGGAATATGTTGCTGAGTAGCTCCTGTGTTCTGCCTGGCATGGATTCATTTCAGGAATGCATTAAGTGATACTTCCCTTTAATAGATCAATGTAAACACACAGTGTGAGTGGGAGTCTTGGAGGAAAGGAGTCCCACACTGGAGTATTTCCTGGTACACATTCAAAATTCATACCCTGGCAGTGGATACATAGAGCTTGCTTTGCTGAGTGGGATTGAGAAGTTGGCTTAGGCCTTCAGACTTGGCATTGGATGTCCTTATAGTGCTGATACTGAAGATTGTTTTGTCTCTTAGAATATTTAAGAACCTTGTTAAATGTTTAGCTTCACTACTCTGTAGTGAATACATCACATAGGAATCTTCCCTTTTTGTTGGCTTTCTTAGAATCCCAGATTGGTTTGGGTTGGAAGGGACCTTAAAGCCCAGCCAGTTCCATGGGCAGGGACACCTTGCACTGTCCCAGGTTGCTCCCAGCCCCGTCCAGCCTGGCTTTGGACACTTCCAGAGACAGGGACAGCCACAATGTCTCTCAGCAGCCTCTGATGCTTGAATATAACACACAAACCCATCAGATTTCCATAGACTCTGTGTTGTCTGCAGGAGGAAGCTTCTGTCGTGTGATTTCTTATTCAGGTTCTCTGCATGCAAGTGGTACCTGCTGAGGGGGAAGATGCCTTCAAAGGGATGTAACTTTGCACAGATATTTTGTGTCTTCCTTCACAAAGAAGAATTTAATTTATAAAAGATGTATGAGATATGTTTGGTATCAGAATTGAATGTTTTACATTCCTCAACAACATGTAATTATTCATAAAGCTTGTCTGCCTTTCTTCTGCATGGTCTGATCTCTTACAGGTAAAGAAATCCCAATTGTATCCTCAGAGTAACAACCACAACAATGTAAATAAATACAAACACTGCAGTGTTGTTTTGCTGAGAACTGATCAGTGAAGAGATCTCTCCAAAGGCATCACAGCTTTTCAGGCTGGTTCTGCTGAACATTTTCAAACCAATCTAAATCAGAAATACATGTGCCTTTAAATCTGAAGTTTGGGGCCAGAATTGAACAGAGGGATAAAACCAAACGTAGGTTTCAGAGGAGCTACACTGATGTATTTGAATGAAGTGCAGCCCAAAAGTCCTGATTCCTGCATGTTTCTTTCAGCTGTTAAATAATTCCTCCCTTTGCCTTTTCACCCAAGTGCAGTTGCTGCATTACTTGCAGAAATAAAAAAAGGCAAAAAAAGCCACTTCCCAGCAGCTGGAAGCTTAAGCAGTTTTCTCCCATCACAGCATTTCAGGAAGGGAATCAGGAAGGTGGTTTCCCAAGTGGCTGCTGCCTGCCTGGGTGTGTGCTGCAGTCTCTGGAGAGCTGGGGGACTTGGGGGGGTTGTGTGTTCATTTTATTTCACTCCTTTCTCTTAGAGCAAGTCCCTCTCTGCCTGTGCCTGGAATTGTAATGGTGCTGCCTCAGAGCCTGGCTGAGAGGTGCTGCCAGAAGGGAGGAATGAACCACATCCTGCTCCTCTCCGGTTTGCTCCCGGCAGATCCAAGGGAGCTGGCCGGGCTGCAGAGGCAGCACTGCGTGGGGCACAGCCTGGCAGGAGGAGCAGCCCCTCCTCCCTAAGGCTCAGCACGTTTTTCCTCTCATTTGTTGGTGTCCCTTAACTAATTTGGGGATGTCAGCAGTGTGCCTCGCACAGCTCTTCGCACGTTTTGGGATGAGCTGTGTGATGGAGGTGGGGAAGGAGCTGTGTCAGGGCAGCACCACGGCAGCTCCTGAGAGATACAGACACCAATGTCAACAGCAGCCAGCTGGAATCCTGGCTGTGCCTGTGATGCTCTGTGCTCACTCTGCACTTCCCTGCTGGGGCAGGAACTTAATAGGAATGCAGGAATCATGGAATGGCCTGGGTTGGAAGGGACCTCAAAGCTCTTGTTGCACCCCCTCCCGTGGGCAGGGACACCTTCCACTTTGAGCTCTATCGAACCTGGCCTTGCACAATTCCAGGGATCCAGAGGCAGCCACAGCTTCTCTGGGCAGTCTCCCTGGAGAGGAGGTAGATGAGCTGTATCTCCAAGGAGAAGGGAGACTGGGGATTTTGTACTTTTCTCACTTCTGTGTGTCATTGGTAGAGCTGGGGAAAAATCCTCTTTTGGGGATGGAATGTGAGTGTGGGTGCCCAAATCCCACATTGTCCCTACATCCTTGGAAGTCCAGCCCGTGCTCGGAGCAGAGCAGGTGCACTGTCCCCTCCCTCACCCCCTCTCCGGAAGGTTTGGCTCTGCCCAGGGGAGAACCGGGGCACGGGAGAAGCTGTGGCTCATCCCTTGGTAGGAGCCCTTGCCGTGCCCCCGGGGATCATATCCCTGCGGGATGGAAGGTGCTGCTGGAGCTGCTGTGGCACCTCCTCCTCCCCTGCACTCCTCCCTGTGCTGCCCGTGGTGTCTGCAGCATTCCCACCTGCTGGGCACAGGGAGAGGGATACTGGGTACAGGAGGGAGCTGGTTTGGCAGTGGAGCACACGGAGCTGTGCCCTCCTCACTCAGGCTGGAGGAGTTCCAGAACAGGAGCAGGGATAGCACTGTAGGAATTGGATCATCCTGCAGGTCTGTGCTGTGGGAAGTGGGATACGCACAGCAGCCACTGCGGCTGAACACAGCCCTGATCCCACAGGAGCCATCAACACTGCTGCTTCCAGGGAGAGATCCTGGCACGGGAAACGCACGGCAAGGAGGAAATAACAAACAGTTAATGCTGAGATGCACTAGAGAAATGGGAGTTTGACAGAAGCCTTTCCTTCCTGCCGGCAGCTCAGGGCTCCGGTGCTTGCAGGGAACTATTGTGGCACACGGAGCTCTGCTGGCGATCTGTGTCCTGCCAGGAGTGCCAGGGATGCACCAACACTGGCATAAGCTGTGCCTGTGTTCATCCCAGATCCCTGCTGCCATGGGGTGACTGTGGGGGGTGCTTGGATCAGTGTCACTTTGTCACACTGGAGTACTCTGCTCCAGCAGCTGCAGTGCAAGGGGAGGGCGCTCTGGCCAGCAGAGCAGTTTGGTACTGGGGCTCTGCTTTGTTCAGCCCAGGGCAGGAAGGGAATTTGGGAACTTCCTGAACTTCAGCCAGGTTTTTGATCTACATCCTTCCCTTCATCCCTCTCTCTCTTTGGGGGTGGAAGGAATGGCTTTGTATCCGATGTCAGTGAGGCACTTCCATATCTGGGGGGAACTCACTCGGGGCAGTGTCAGCCACCACCTTCCAACTTTGGGATGAGTTCCTTACTTGGGACTTCTTTATTCTGGCTGCTCATCTTGGAATGTTTTCCTTCTTCCTGCTGGATGTTTTTCTGTACCTTTGACCAGGCTCTGGCTTCACTCATCATCCCCATTCCCTGCTTTTTTGATTGCATCTCAGTGCAGATTTATAGGGCACCAGCAGAACCTTTGACATTTTCTTTCGGAGTAGATGTACCTCTGCTACAATATCCCAAAATAAAGGCAAAGCTTTAGACCAAAATAAGGGTTTTAAATCTTGTCAAGATTTTGACAGATTCCACTCCTGACAAGGCTTCTTTTTTCCCTTCCTTCAGCAAAAAATAATATCCAAGAGTTTAAAGTTGTCCTGTTTGCTTCTGCTTACTGGTGCATGTGAGAATTTTGATGGAGAAGGAGCTTTTTGCACAGAATGAGACCATCAGGGTCTTTCTCAGTTATTGCTTGTGCCAAATCAAAAGGGTTCTGAGAATGATAGTGATTCCTAAAGGATTTTTTCTTGATTGGAATGCTTACTGGTTGCTAGCAAGAAGGAATATTAAACTATTGTTTCTCCCAAGCTATTTAATTAAGAATCCATTTTGAGATAATACCAGAGGCAGTTATTAAAAGAAAAAAAAATTGTCTTTGAAGTTATAATGTTTAACTCACTAAATTACTGCCAATCATCAAATCCCACAATGGGTTGGGTTTGAGGGCCCTTATGACCAGGTAGTTAAAAGAATTTGGGAAAATCTGTTCACACCATGCTGTGTATTTAAAAAGAAAAATACTTGTAGTGGCTAGAGTTGAGATGCAGCACAAAGTTCTGGCTGTTCCCTCCTCCTGCATTTACTTTTCTACCCATCATTAGTGCCTACCCATTTATCCCAATAGGAAATACATGGAGAGATGATTTTGCCAGTGGCATCCCCAGATTTTTTAAAACTCTTGGGCGTTTATTTGTTCCTGCTTCTCATTTCCCACAATAACTGTTGGTTCTGTGGTTTGCTGGTCCTCACAAACCACCTGGGAATACTTGGTAACAACAAATCCCTCTCAAAACACTGCTGTGTTTTCAGCCTGTGAACCAATATCTGAGTAGGAAAAGACATGGAAACAACAAAATTGTCAGTGGAGGATATTTTTCCTCATTTTATGTAGCAGTGATAAAAACCAACCCGTTTTGGGGGAGTAGGTGAGCTCTGAGTGCTCTCAGAGCTGCAGGTTTGGGGCAGAGCTGCTGAATTCCCAGCCCTGTCCCTGTGAATTCCCAGTGGGAATTCAAAGTCCTAGAAAGTCCTTGGGCTCCCTGGTTGATTACAGCAATTAAGGCCCATAAAGTGTCGCTCAAATATTACCTCAGCAGGTGACAGCAAAATGTCCTTTCTCTTGTATTTTGCTCTCAGCACGTCGAGTTTTTCGATTGCAAGGGCTCGGGGGAAGGAGTTGCTATTTACAGCCTGCACAGCACTTGGAAATTAGGGCTTTTTCCTCCTAAGATATTCCTAGCAGTCCACAAGAGCTTACTGCAGGTTCAGCAGTCGGGTGATTTCAGGATTTGCTGCAAGAAAAATAATCAGAGATCATGGCAGCTCCTTGGAAAAAAAAAAAAAAAACAACAAAAGTACCAAAAAATGTAGAAATGTAAAAAAACCCCAATGAAAATGCTCTGTTTGTAAGCCTCATTTGTCAGTGTTTAAAGCAGCTTCTAAACCTCCTGGTTTGGAAGCTTTTGGAAGGAAGGAGCTAATTAAAACAATAACATAACACAACATACCCAGCCTAAGCCCAAACTCCATCAGTTGCTTGGCTTAAATTAATCAGCGTGAAATTCATTTCAACAATGCCCTCCCAGCATGCCACAATTCCTTCCCATTCACTACCCAGCGTGAACATTTTAAACAAAGTAATTTTCCTATAATTCTGTCGAAGATGAGAGTCTGGTTCTGTGATTCTGTGATGTTCTGAACCACTTCTGTTGAAAAAAGTAAAATAAATATTCAGGGTTATTTTGGTTGTGTAAAGCCTGATGGTGTGGGAAGTGGTGACACCACTCTAGCAGAAAATCAGGACACTGTAATCATCAAAATCCTTAAAAAAGATGGATATTCTTTAAATTAGCTGTTGGAATTAGGAAGAGCATGCAGTGAAAGGAGACAGGTGGCAAGGAATCTTCTCAGCACTGAGGAAAATTCCACTTCACTCCTTACCTGTAGAATACCCCAAAGGTTATTGTACTGCTCATCCCCACTTTGGGGACTGCAGTGTTCCATGTGTGTTTGAAACCCAAGGAGAGATGGACTGGGTTTATTTGTTGGGAAGTCAAAAAATCATTTTAGACAATGAGTGGGTGCTGCTGGCTGTTTCTCCAGGAAAATAAACTGAAATTTTTCCTTTGTTCAGCCTGGAGAAGAAAAGCCTTTGGGAACACCTCACTGTGGCCTTCCAGTACACTAAGGGAGATTACAGAAGTGAGGGAGAGGGACTTTGGGGAATGGCCTCCCACTGCCAGAGGGCAGGGATGGAGGGGATCTTGGAAAGGAATTCCTGGCTGGGAGGGTGCCCAGAGAAGCTGTGGCTGCCCCTGGATCCCTGGCAGTGCCCAAGGCCAGGCTGGATGGGGCTTGGAGCAGCCTGGGACAGTGGGAGGTGTCCCTGCCATGGCAGGGCTGGATTGGGATGGGCTTTGAGGTCCCTCCCAACCCAAACCATTTTGGGATTCTGGGATTCTGTGGTGTCTGACAGCAGTCCCAGGATAGGACACGAGCAGGCCCAGCTTGGCACAGGTCAGCCTGGATTTCCCAAAGGTGACCTGGTGACAGGAGTGCCCCAGGGAGAGCAAACCAAGCTAAGCCACATGAAAAACAAAAGGCAAATAGAGAGAAACTGGAACAGAGTGGAATAAGAGGAGGAATGGGAGCTCATCCTCTTGCATATCCCAAGTTAAATGTCCCTATTGCAGTAACTAGGTGGAGGTGTGATATTTTTAAAAAAAAGTGATCCACCCCTGTCAGCAGGAGCTCTCCATCCCAGCCAGCACAGGAGGGTGATTGGAGGGTGATTTAGGAACATACCACGTTATTCCAGCACTTCCTGGCTGAAGCCTTGCCTCTGCATGTGTGAGGGAATGCTGTGGCAGACCACATATGGCAGCCACAGATGCCTGTGTAGTTGGGAGGATGATTAAGTTTGGTTTGGGGGCAGTATTTGTAATTTTTTTTTATTTTTTTTCTCAAGACTTATGGAACATTCTTGACTTCCCAACATGTTATGTGGGACAGGCACAGAGCATCCTTCTTACAGGAGAGCTCATTTAGGATACCAGGTGCACTTTTATTATTAGGTTTCATCAAACCCAACAGCAGCAGCTTCCCCAGAGCCTTGGGAAGATCATTCAGTGCTTTCAAGAGCTGAAGTAATTAGAAAAAATAAAGCAGTGTCTCGGTGCCATTGCAGCTTTAGTTTGGTGGCTTTTATGAGGGAAAAATAACACCTTTTTTTCTCTCCTGGGACTGCTGAATAGCTTTCCTAAAAAAAGAGGGACCAGCTGCAGAGGTTGAAGCAAAATTCAGGCTGGAGGTGTTCAGGTGTTGGTTCAATCCCAGGTCTCACAAGGAGCATTTGGAATAAAGCACAGATCAGAGCATCCCCAGGCACATCTTTGCTGCTTTATGGCTGAACAAAACTGTGGAATTTGAAAGGTTTGTGTGTTCAAATTTTGAATGCTTTGTTGGGTGAAAACCATCGGAGCCTGTAGCCATCCCTGTGGCTGTGATCCTCACCTTTCCCTTTGCTCCCAGACTGCAGGAAAAGTGCTTTGGGTGTTACTTTGTGTAGGAAGAGCCGAATTTTTAACCTGTGAAAAGGAAAAGTTCAGAGCAGCTCATCTATTCTCTAACCACTAGCTCATGCTTCGTGTGTACCTGCAATGCCTGCTAAGCAAAATTTTGTGCCTTGCATGTTCATTTGAACATTACCAAAAAAGATGGGAGTATTTTGGCAGTAAATATAGATATATATTACTAGTATTTTTTTAAACTCTATTTCTTAAATGTAGCAACACAATCTGTGCTGAACTGAAGGCAGCTGGAGAAAGGAGATAGACTGCAAGATTTGAAATCCAGGGTAAAAAAAGAGATAAGGAAATGTTGGAAGAATTGCCCTATTTTCTAATAATTAGTATTCCCAAAGAAAAAAACATGTTCTCACTACCTAGTAATTTCCAAATTGCTGAGACACCTAATGAGTTGTCTTAAATAAATTTACCAAACATATAGAAGGAAATAATTGCTGAGCATTTGATTCTGAAATCACAGCTCAATGCCAAGCGGTTGTGCAGCTGCCTCATGTGTGGTGGGGATTCAGCAAGAAAATCATTTGCTTGGGAACTGAACCTTGTCCTGGTTGGACTTCCAGTGCCACATTCACATGGGAATCTGTGCAAAAGTCCCACTGAACCTCTTTGCTCCCTATTTAACATTAGCTAGGATGGATTTTGTCATTTGAGGGGGATATTAATAATTCTAAAGCAGATTAAAAGCAAAACAGGGGCTGTGCTGTGCTGCCAGTGGGATCTCTACACCCCTCTCCACGTGGGAATAACTCCTTTGGTTTCCCTGCTGCACCAGGGTTGCTGCTCCTGCCTGTGGCTCCCATGGAATGCTCCCTCCAGTCTGAGAAAGGACTCTGCAGTATTTTACTGGGCACACGCAGATTTTCCTGGCCCCGGTTTCCATTGCAGCACAGCGAGGTTTTCACGCCAAAGGAAGAGATCCCCACTGTTTTGTATTTGCCTTTTAATTAATTACATCACCTGCCCGGTAATTAAATTTAGCTGCCCACCCTGAGCGCTGGGGCGAGATGAGCACCAACTGTGGTGGCCACTGGTATTGAAAACATGGGGTTTTCTTCAATCCTCAACTTCTGGTTCTTGTTTTCATGTAAAAATGAGTTAATACTTACTTTCTGTAACCCTCATCTCCATGACATACTCCTAGTAGTAACTTGTGAGTCAAACCTGCTCTTGTGCACCTGGACCGGGGAGATCTTCATGTTGGGGCTAGGAGTGAGCTGCTTCCCCAAGGAATAACTCTGCTGTGGGTTTTGTGGGGTTTTTTAGATCATTTCTGGAATACCCGTGGCATATGGCAGCATATGGCCCTGCAGCCATCCCTGTGCTTGTTTGTTCTCCTTGTGCTGCCTCAGGAGCTTTGTCAGGTCTCTGGGAACTCGTGAGGGAGAGATGTGGCCTCGATTCTCCCGGGAGCTCACAGAGGACTGAGGACACTTGGGATTTTTTCAGGTTGAGGCTCCAGTTTGTGATGAATTTGTATTGGGTGAAAAGGAGGATGGGCTGATGGAATCCTGCCCTGCCCAGTGTCACTCTGCCGTTCCCTGGAGCTCGTTCAGTGCTGTTCTCTCATGCTCACACACACACAACAAAGCCTCTCCAGCTCTCCAAGGACACCCAGACCCTCCTAGGCCCAACAACTGCAAACCACAATCTTGGGGACAGGGGGGCAAGCTTGGCCAAATTCCATCCTTGCCTGGCTCCTGCTTGGGGAATTGGTGCTGAGATCCAAGTGGGAAGAACTCGGGAGCTGTCCTTGTCCATGTTGGGATGCACTGAGGCAGGAGCCTCTGGAGCCCAGAGTGTACCTCTGAAGGCCTTTCCAACCAATCCCTCCTTGATTCCTTTATTCCTGTCTGGGCTCTGTTTCCAGGGAGCCATTTAAGGCATCAAGAAGGGACAGGAGGACTCTTTTTTCCCCATGAAGCATTCCATGCAGTCCCGAGCTCAGATATTATTCCAGCTCCAGCAGACCATTCCCAATAATTGGCTTGCCTGGAGCAGCGCTGCCACTTGGGATCCTTTGTGCTCTGCCAGCGCTGTGGGCTCAGAGTGAGCTCTGTGCTCCTGCCCTGACATCTCTCATGTTCTCAGCTGAGCACAGTGTGTGTGTCTGAGCACAGAGCCTGGGGCCTGTCCTCCCCTGGCACGGCTGCTTCCATGTGTGCCTGATGTCTGCACACTCCAGGATGCAGGAATGCATCCCAGTGCCCATGTCGGGGCTGGCTGGGGAGAGGGATGCTGCAATAGGGCACACTCTGGCCTAATGGGGGCTCTTTGTGTGCAGGGATGTTTTCCCAGAGGCTCTTCGGGTTGGGGTGGACCCCTCAGCACCCTAAATCTTTTCAGGAGAGGCTGCCTGTCATCTGGCTGATTGGAGCTGCTAATGGATTGCTGCTTTAATTGCACGAGCAGTGTGACAGAGCATTGCTTGTGGATGGAGGGAGAGCAATCCAGAGCTGTGGATTTATGGCACTTGGAGAAAATTATTTGCAAGCTCAGTAAGTCTTTATTTTTTAGCTGTAACAGCTGAAGGTTGATGATTGCTTCAGTGAGCAGGAAGGCTGGAGCTGGCTGGATGTTGTAGTGTTCAGGAAGAGGATTCATGTCACCTCTTCCTCCCTAAAATGCTGGGGCATCCCCATTCCCCAGGGATATTGTATCACCCTTTCCACCTTGGCACATGTTCTCCAGCAGCCTCAAGTGTAAGAGAGTCAGTGAGGAGAATGAGACTAAACAAGACCCACTGTTCCTTCTGCTTTACCCTTCTCCCTGGCATTTTTGGGATTGCTTCAAACCTCCACATTCTTAGTAAAGCTGAATTACACTAATTGATGAGAGAGGGAGAAAATAAATAATAAATTGCACAAAAAATGAATCCATAGGAGCCCAAAGTATAAAGGCTGTGAAGTAAGCAATGAGTCTTTCTTTGCCTTGAATAATGTAATTATCTAGAAAATCCCGTTTCTTTCAAATTGCCAAATCTGGTGTCATTTGAACTCACTGAAGCCCCACGTGACAAAGTTCCTCTTTCTCCCAGAGGGTTGTGAGGTTGGGGTTGGGTAAGGGTGGGATTGATAACTGGTCCTCAAATACTATGTGTGGAGCTGTGGACACAGGTGGTGTCCCCAAACGACCAGCATGCTGCTCTAAGTAGTATGAAAATAAAGAAGTTAAAGGGTCTTTTTCCAGAATCACTGGGGTTGGAAAAGCCCTCCAGGATCAAGTCCAAGCTGTGCCCAAACCCCTTCCCCTTGTCCCCAGCCCAGAGCACTGAATACCACATCCAGTCCTTCTTTGGGCACCTCCAGGGATGGAGACTCCACCATTCCCTGGGCAGTCCCTTCCAATGTCTGACTGCCCTTCCCATTAAGAAATTCTTCCTTCAGGAACATTTTGGTGTACAAAAAAAAAAGCTGGGAAATGGCTTTTCTCTTTCTTTTCCTCTCATTTCCCTACTGCACTTTCAGCAAGTAGGAGCTGTCATAGCAGGACTCACTGCACTTGGTGCTGAGCAGACAGCAGTGTTTGTGTTGGATTGTTGGGCAATATTCTGTCAATATTCCACAATATTTCTGGCAATAATTCTGATCTTCAATCAAACATTTCAAACAGAACCCAAAACTCAATACAAGTTTGGCTCCTTTTCTGCCCCTCTTGCTGCTATTTGCACAATGGTGCCTTATTTTCAGTGTGATGCTGCAGCTCAGCATCATGTGAGTCACAGTCCTGGGGCTGCATCTTCCAGATAAGCCACTTCTGTTTGGAACAACTTGGGAGAGCCGGGATCATGCGGATGTGATTGTACCAATCCCTATCACTTGGCACACAGGCACTGCTCAGCCTGGCAGAGCAGCCGGGGGTGGCCTGGCAGCATCAGCTGCTCTGGTTGAGGCTGCTTCCTTCTGACAGCAGTGAATAAGGCATGGTCAAACACACACCAGTACAAACCAGTATGGGCACTGTGTGTCCAGCACAGGAGTCTGGTCCTGTTAAATTCCTTCACTGAGCTATGCTGGATCACATCAGACCTGGATGAATAAACAGCCAGCAGTGCCCCAGGGGTGCCCAGGTGGGCAAGAGGCCAATGGTCCCTGGGCTGTGCCAGCCCTGGTGTGACACAGCCCCAGGGCAGTGCCCGTCCCTGTGCTGGCACTGCTGGGACACCTCCAGTGCTGGGGACAGCTCTGCGACCCTGAGGGGCTGGGGGGTGGCCAGGGAAGGGAATGGAGCTGGGAAGGGAATGGGGAATTCCTGAAGGAGCTGGGAAAGGAGCTCAGCCTGGAGAAAAGGACGATCCAGAAGGGAAAAGCTCTGCAGCAGAGCCTTTCCCAAACTTCCCTCCCTTTTTCTTTCCCCTCACGTTTTCTCCTACTTTTTGATTTTCCCCTCACAGCAAGGGAGACCCTGAGGGGCTGGGGGGTGTCCAGGGAAGGGAAGGGAGCTGGGAAGGGGCTGGAGAATTCCTGAGGGAGCTGGGAAAGGGCTCAGCCTGGAGAAAAGGAGTCTCAGGGGGGACCTTGTGGCTCTGCACAAGTCCCTGACAGGAGGGGGCAGCCGGGGGGGGTCAGGCTCTGCTTGCAGGGAACAGGGACAGGAGGAGAGGGAACAGCCTCAGGCTGGGCCAGGGGAGGCTCAGGGTGGACAGCAGCAGGAATATCCCCATGGAAAGGGTGCTCAGGGATTGAGAGGTGTCTGTGGTGAGGCCTGGCTGAGTTCCTTGCTGAGTTGCCTGGTCTCTGCTCCATGCTGAAGGAGGCAGAAGGAAGTGCAGGATGTGTGGCTTCCCAGCTGGGAAAAGCTGAGCTGCTGCCAGCCCCAAATGCCAGTGTTCAGCCTGGGGATGCTCAGCTTGCTCCAGCTCAGGACCCTGAACTCTTGTATCTTCCCAGCTCTTCCCAGCCCTTCCCAGCACTCCCTGGGTTTGGGATGTCCTGGAAGCAATTTTCTGGTGTGTTTAAAGTCACAGCTGTGGGTAAAGCTCCTGTTGGCAAATCCTGTTCTTGGCCTGGAGGAAATCTGCCTTTCCCAGCCAGAGGCCAAAATACGAGTGTGGAACAAGGAGAGAGCACAGGCTCAGCAGTGGTTCTTATCCAGAACTCCTCTGATGGATGTGGATCCACAGGGATGGACATGGATCCACAGCAGGGGGCAGGGATGCACAGCAGTGGCCATGTATTCACAGCACTGTGTAAGAACATGTGGGTTTACATGGACAGTGAGAGTATTGACTTCTACAGCAGAAATGTGTCCCTGTGCTGCAGGATATAAATCAATGTAAGGAAAAAAAAATAAAGGATATAGTGCTGCAGAGTGGCTCTGTTAGAACACTGAGCCACAGATTGATCAGGAGTAAACATTCTCTGGTTTGCAGGGTCAAAGCTCTGCTTCCACTGGCTCCACACACACATAAAGATCAGGTGTGTGGGGTGCTGGACTCAGGCTGGTCTCTACAAAGAGAGGAGCCACTCCACACTTCAGGGGTTGTCAGGTATCCTGAAAAATGTCCAAAAAATGGCAAGAAATCCAACTTTGGCATCATTTTCTTTCCACCCTCACAGGCTGATGCTCTCTGCTGCTGTTTGAACATGCTGGTTTCATGTCATATCAACACAGAGCTGTGGTGTTGGCCTGTTGAGCAGCTTTAATAATGTCACTTTCGGCCCTTTTTCCCCCTGGAAGCCCAGGACAAAGCTCTGTGTGGGTGAGAGCAAAGCCCTTACACAATGGAGTGTATTCATGGGGAGGGATGATTCAAACCAAGCTTTATAATTCCTTAATTATATTTGATGTGACCTAACCCTTGACAATCCTGAGTCTGAGGTTGTCAAACAGGATATGAGTATTATAAAGACTTTTGGACAATGCCCACAGCTGAGCTGGATTTCACTGTGTGAGTAAGAAAGTGAAGGAGAGAGGTTTTCTCAGGAATTTTGTCTTTTTTAAAACCCACTCAAAAAAGAAATGAAGAAGCAAATTATTTTAGTAGGATTTTTTAATTTGACCGAGGAGGGGTTTTCTGTTCCTTACCTGTGTTTCTTAGTGACCTGAATTTCCTTTCAGGGCTCAGCAGATTCGTACACGAGCAGACCCTCAGACTCTGATGTCTCTTTGGAAGAGGACAGGGAAGCAATCCGCCAGGAAAGGGAGCAGCAAGCAGCCATCCAGCTTGAGAGGGCCAAGGTGTGTTCTTCACTCAGTCACCCCCCACTTACCTCCTGCTGCTGTTAAAGTTCACACTCCCTTTTGGAATAGTTTGGCACTCGAGTCAGATTAACCACAGAGAAGATGTTTGGGCAGTTACAGGGTAAATATTCTCCTCTAAATGGGGATATTCTCCAGGGAGCTGAACTCTGCTGGCCTGGGTGAAATGATTAGGGCAGAATTTTTATGGATGAAATGTTTGCAGTGCTCCTGACATGTTTTTCTGTTTGTAGTCCAAACCAGTAGCATTTGCTGTCAAGACCAATGTGAGTTACTGTGGAGCTCTGGATGAAGATGTTCCTGTCCCCAGCACTGCCATCTCCTTCGATGCCAAGGACTTCCTCCACATTAAAGAGGTAAAACCAAGGAAAAGAGGATGGGAAAGGAAATCTTTTTACAGGCCAAGGGCTTTGATTTGAACAGATGAGCCATATCCACTCTTGCCTTTCCCTGGTCTTAAAATCAAAACCAAAGCATGGTTTATGGGGAAAAGGGGTTTTTATTTTGGTATTTATTTCAGGATCCTGGGGTGCAGCACTTGGTCCAGGTGGAATGTTTTGAAAATGCATGTACTCTGTCACACTGACATACACACACTTACAGGTTTTGTGAAATTAACATATTTATTAAAGGTTTTCCAGTGAGAGGCTCGAGTGAATTTTTTGTTTTGAGGAATTTTCTCTTTGGATGGGTTTATTATAGTCTATAAAAATATATTTTGGAGAGGACCTTGTCTGGGGCTCCCAGGGTGTTTGGTCTCCTGGTTTAACAGTGCTGTGGGTTTCAGTTAAGTTACTAGACTTGGAAAGTTGTAAGTATGTGGGCTAAGAACACTAAGAATACATAAAACTATGAAAGAGTATGTAAGAGGGATATAAAAGAAAAAGCAAAAAATCATCCTGCCATTACCACAAGAGCTGAGAGGAGGCAGGAGGGCACAGTGAGGACTGAGGTGGTTCTTCAGCCCTCGTGGAGCTCCTGCACCCTGGGGTGCTTGTCCTGCCCTTTTGGAACTCTTGGTGTTTCCCACATGCTGGAATTTCATCACACAGGAAGGAAATAACAGCCTTCAACGTGGTGCACTCAGATTCCTGTCACCAGAACAAGTCTGTGGTGGATCAGAGGTGGTGTAGTAAAAAGGGATTCCACTGAGCAGGAAGTGGAGCAGCAGCAGGTCACAGCAGGTCACACCACGTCTCCAGAAAGCACCAGCTAGGCTCCCTTCCAGGGAGGAAGTAACACTTAGAATAATACAGCAAGAAAAGAAAATCCTGAAGAGGACAGATGCAAAAATACGGGAAAAAAGGAGAATAAATGAGCCCTGAGTATGGCTTTGGTAGAGAAAATTGCATTTTATTGCATGCTGAGCATATTTTCTGCAATTTTTTATCTGAAGTGAGCCCTCCACATTTGCATAACCTCCCGTTGTGCTGTAGATTGGTACAGAGGCTTGCAGCTTGCAAAAGCACTTTTTCATCTCTGCATTTTGGGTTTATTTTGGGGTGTTCAGTGCTCATCTGTGTCTTTCTTTGAACACGTGTTCATCATCACTCCAGAGCACTGATCTCCCTTAGACAGAGCACATTCAGGAGGAAAACACCTGCTTCTGCCCCTCCTCTGGTGCTGGAACAGGGAATTGCTTCACATCCCCTCTCCCTGAGAGGGAGAGGGAGTAAATTCCCTTTTTCCAGTTAATCTTGGACGTGGCCACCTTTACTGTCAGAGCATTGATTGAGTTGCATGCTCTAAGCTCCTCTCATGCTGCCCTGTACTTTTTTCCAGACAAGTGTCCCAAATCCACGTCTTGGCACTCCATGAGTTGTCTTCCAAGGTCTAAAAAGCCAGGATCACACTGCCACTAAGCTGGAAACCATCTGGCTTACTGCTGTTTGTCAACTCAGCCTGCCTGGAGCTGGATCTCAGTAGGATTTGGGGAATGGTTCCCCAAAAAGGCTTTGGCAGGGTTTGTTTTTCAGTGGTCTGGCAGGGCCTGCTGGGACCAGAACAGTGGTTCCAGGTTTGGGAATGATGCTAAGCTGGGAACAAAGTCAGGTCACCCTCAGGCAGGATGGAGCAGAGGCAGAGAGCAAGGAGTTGCTATTTTGAGGATGTGTCCTGCATGTCTCATCTGTCTCCTCCAAACTCTACATTCTGTGCTTGCTTAAAGGATGAAATGGCAACAATTCCTGACAGAGCAGAAGGAATCATGGGCATGGCAACCACGGGGAGAGAATGTGCTCCTCCCACACACTGAGGAGCAGAGGGGAGGGAATGACCTGGTGCAGATAAATCCTGTGTTCCTCATTGCATCCTCAGCATTGGTGTGTTCAGATGCTCTCAGCATAACCCCAGACTGGTTTGGGATGGAGGGGACCTTAAAATGGGCAGGGACACCTTCCACTGTCCCAGGCTGCTCCAGGCCCCAATGTCCAGCCTGGCCTTGGGCACTGCCAGGGATGCAGGGGTAGCCACAGCTGCTCTGGGCACCCTGTGCCAGGGCCTCACCCCCCTCACAGGGAACAATTCCAGTATCTCTCTGTGCCCTCTGGCACTGGGAAGCCATTCCCTGTGTCCTGTCCCTCCATCCTTTGTCCAGAATCCCTCTCCAGAGGGGCTGATTCTGATCTCATGTCTAGAGGCATTGCTCAGAGGTTCATGAAGAAAAATTCCCATGGTCAAGCTGTACCTTCAGAGCCAAAATGGAGCAGGCAGTGCCCATGGAATTCAGGTCTTAGAGGGGTTGGTTTTGTAGAGTCAGAGTGGTTTGGGTGGGAAGGGAGCTTAAAGCCCACCCAGTGCCAGCCCTGCCATGGGCAGGGACACCTTCCACTATCCCAGGGTGCTCCAAGCCCTGTCCAGCCTGGCCTTGGGCACTTCCTTGGGACTCCACACCCTCTCAGTTCACTGATTTCCAGCAGCAGGATGCAGGATCCTGAAGGATTTCTCTGGTTCACAGACTGGAAGTATTTCTGTAGCTTAACATACTTCAAATTAGGCTTTGCTCCCTGCCACTGTCTGAACCAAGGTCAGAACAGCAGGAAGAATAAATACTTAGTTGGAACGATAAAACAATGGAACCTCTTGCCTAAATATATAAAAGAGAATAAAGAGGTTGTTTTTAGGGTATGAGGATTGCATACCATTAGTTTTTCTTCTATGTTGATATTTGTGATTGGGTTAATGTTCATATATATGGGTTGATAAAAACCCCATTCATTTTTCAATGCCAAGGCTCTGTGTTTCAGAGTCATCACCAAGCACTGCTGTACCTTTGACAACAGGGACATGGTGTTTCTGTGTTCCTGCAAGAGCTGAAGTGCTTGCAAATGTGGAGCCAGGAGCAGTGATGATGTGGAAGATGAGATCTCGGTGATAGCTTTTTTCCTGGAGGCAGGCAAACAAAACCCATTCACTCGTGCTGCTCTTAATGACTCCAAAGTCAGTTGTGAAAAGCAATGTTTCTTTTGAACACTGAGCTGCCTAATGAAGCAGAACAGAGGAGAGGCTTTTCAGATACTTTTCTTCAAAAGCTGTGCTGGCAGCAGCTACAACAAATCCTTTTCCACTCCAATATCCACTCGGATACTGCTTTTCATCTTTCCATCATTAGGGATAGACCAGACTTTCAATAAAGCAGAAAAATGTATGTTACTAAAGGTCAGTGATAAATTGCTCTACTTTAGGTATATGTTAAAGTTTCTTCTTAAAGGTGAATTTTTCTTAATCTGTCATGACCTGTTAATAACATCTCTCCAAATACCTGGAAAGGAGGAAGGGAAAGTGGTGATCTTTTGTCTAGACCATTAAATCTGACAACCAGTATTTGATGAGGAGCTGAAGGTGTTATTTTTATGTTTGCCTGCTTTATGTGGCTGCTGGGAGGTTGTTTGGTGGCCTCAGCTCAAAAAAAACAGGTTCTGCTCATTAGATCAACCTCGAAATCAAACCAGCGAGGGACAGGACGAGAGGCAGCAGCCTCAGTGTCACACATCAGTGTGAGCCTGCTTCATTATCAATGTGCAGTTAGGAGTGTGGATATCAAGGGGAGGGAATTTGGGAGCTGGAATGGTGATGCCAGTGCTGCCTGTGTTGCAGAAATACAACAATGACTGGTGGATAGGGAGGCTGGTGAAGGAAGGCTGCGAGATCGGCTTCATCCCGAGCCCGCTGCGCCTGGAGAACATCCGCATCCAGCAGGAGCAGAAGAGAGGCCGCTTCCATGGAGGGTGAGAGTGCCCTGACCTTTGCAGATCGTTTCAAATCCTTCCTCACACCTTTGGCAATATTTCCAAAGGTCACCTGCTGCTGCTTTATTGCGGGGCATTTGCAGTGTTGGGTTTGGGATTCCCCATGGAAATGCGGATTTGCGCAGAGCGGGCGTGGGAGATGTTGGTGATGAGAAACTAAAAACGTGTTTGACTTTAGGAAAGAGCAGGGAGGGATAATGACAGGAATTTCTGAGACCTCGTGGCCTTAAGTCAACTTGGTGCTCAAAATCTCCCAGTTTTTTTCCCAGCTTTTCTTGAAGTTGTGGCTTTTTTCTTTTTAAAATTTTTTCTCCATTTTTGCCCAAACCAAACTTTATGAGATCAGCTTTGCCATCCTATTCTTCATCTCCCAGGCTGAGGTTTCTGAGTCTCCACCCTGCCAGACCTGGAGATTGCAAATCTCTAGGAAAAAGATCTGGGAGGTAAACCTGGGAAGATGCTTTCAGAATGGCTGAACAGCATCCAAATTTCTTTTATAATTTCTGACACAACTTCAGAAGAAACCACTGGGTCTCAATAAACAGAGAAATGACCGAGTTCCATGAGCTGCTCCTGGATTTGTGTGATAAAATTCCAAATTACAATGAGTTCATTTTCAAACACCTTTGGTAGGTAGAGTCATTTATATCTGCATGACCTTGTGATTCCTCATGGGGCAATTCCTCCCCCAAACCTCCCACATTTTGGAGTACCTGGTGTGAGCGGAGCTCTTTTTGCTGCTGTAGGAAATCCAGTGGGAATTCTTCTTCAAGCCTTGGAGAGATGGTTTCTGGCACATTTCGAGCCACACCTACAGCCACAGGTAAGACAGGATTTATTTAAGGAAACCCTTGTGTTACTAATAATTCTATTTAAAAGCCCACACATGAAAAATGCAGGTTTCCCCTTTGCTGGGTGATTGAGATGTTTGACAGCAAAGGCCTTGAATGCACAGGGGAGGAGGACATCTATTTCCAGCCATGCAGGAGTTGCTAAGGGCTGGGAAAAAAACCTGGGGAACAACTCCCCTAGAATGCCCAGTTTAATGCACAGAATGCCCAGTTTATAGAATACCCAGTTAAATGCACAGCATGCCCAGTTTAAAGTATAGAATGCCCAGTTCAATGCAAAGAATGCCCAGTTTATAGAATGCCCAGTTTAATGCACAGAATGCCCAGTTCAAATATAGAATGCCCAGTTTGATGCACAAAATGACCAGTTTGTAGAATGCCCAGTTTATAGCATGCCCAGTTTAATGCACTGCATGCCCAGTTTAAAGTATAGAATGCCCAGTTTGATGCACAGAATGCCCAGTTTATAGAATACCCAGTTAAATGCACAGCATGCCCAGTTTAAAGTATAGAATGCCCAGTTTGATGCACAGAATGCCCAGTTGGATGCCCAGAATGCCCAGTTTGATGCACAGAATGCCCAGTTCAATGCAAAGAATGNTTAAAGTATAGAATGCCCAGTTCAATGCAAAGAATGCCCAGTTTATAGAATGCCCAGTTTAATGCACAGAATGCCCAGTTCAAATATAGAATGCCCAGTTTGATGCACAAAATGACCAGTTTGTAGAATGCCCAGTTTATAGCATGCCCAGTTTAATGCACTGCATGCCCAGTTTAAAGTATAGAATGCCCAGTTTGATGCACAGAATGCCCAGTTGGATGCCCAGAATGCCCAGTTTGATGCACTGCATACCCAGTTTATAGAATGCCCAGTTTGATGCCCAGAATGCCCAGTTTGATGCACAGCATGCCCAGTTCAGTCAGGGCTGAGCAGAGGGAGGTGCACAGAGGGAAATCAGAGTGCTTTGGCAAAGGGATTTCTGGTTGCATGGGTGTGTTTTAACCAAGTTCTCATTTGGTCTTCTAGCAAAACAGAAACAAAAAGTGGTAAGTAATGCTTCTGTTTCCATTTTATTTCATTCTAATTCCTAATTCCCAGGATTTCCCTACGGATGTTGTTTGCTTGATGATCTGAAGGGTTGTTTCTTCCCCCTAGACAGAACATATTCCCCCCTATGATGTAGTGCCATCCATGAGACCTGTGGTGTTGGTGGGCCCATCACTCAAAGGCTATGAGGTATGAACTCAGGTGTTTAATTAATTCAGTCTTTATTATCTGTAATCATCCTCAGTGATTCAGGGTGTGGCTCAGTGCAACTGGGTTATGATAATTTCAAGTGATTTAACTTAAATAATTACCAACAATGCTCTGTAAGAGCTAAGAGTTACTTGTGGCTTGTCCTGTTTTAAGCACAGTGCAAATCCATTCTTTTCAGTGCACTGATTCCTGATTAAATCAAGTTAAAAAATGAGAATTTGTGTCTGCTACAAGCAGTCAAATTAATGAGCTGGACTGTACACATGAAAAATGTTCATCAAACCAGCCCATGCTTTGAACTTAATTAGCAAAACATTTGAAGGAGCTTCCTTGTTGTTCTCCTTTTTTCACTTTGTTAATAAATTCAGATTTATTTGCAAAGAAACCTTGAACCCTCCTAAAAGATTCCCCAGGTGGAAGTGGGCAGGATAATGTGCCCAGATAACCAGGACAGCCTTTTTCAGGCTGCAGCAGATTCAAGTGAGCACTTACCACGTGCTAAATGAGCAGAGACTTTTAGCAGGGCAGTTTAGGGAGCTCAGCCATCTGGGAAGTGCTGAACCAGGAACTAAATGAACATAAAATCAAAGATACACTTCATTAAGCTTAATTAATGTTGTCGGTAATTTATAGGATATTATTAAACATACTGGAATGGTTCTTTTTGGGAGGTTACAGCCTTGGCATAATGCAGTGTTCTGGCATTGTTTTGATGTAAGAGGGACTGAAGGTGCAGCTTGGCAGAGCAGGTACTTCATGTTCTGCTCTCTGCCTTTTAATTTGATGGGGAAGTTTTTTGACAGGAGTAAATTCCCTCTGTGCTGCACCACAGATCAATTTACCTCCCGAGGTTGGAGGGGAGAGAGGCTGTTTGTTAACACAAACCTCTTCAGATCTGCCATCCTGTCTCTTTTTTAAAGAGAACAACACGAAACACCTTGAACATACAAATATGTGTAAATGGTAGCACAGAATATTAATTTCAATAACAAAAAGGCTTGATCTTACTTGGGGGAAATTATTTTGACTTTTTTTTTTTTTTTTGCTTAATGCTGAAGGAATCAGTTGGAAGGAGAGAAATAAACTGGCAGAGAGTCCTGGGGGCTTTGATGAAGCTCCTGCCTGGCCTGGCAGATAATAATTGCCAGCCTGAGTTGTCCTGGGAAGGACAAGGAGCTGCTCAATAAATCAGGTGGCAGAGATGACAGCTCTTGGGGCTGAGCATCTCAGATGTGTTCCATGTCCAGGAGTGGGAAAATCCCATTTTTTGGCTGTTACCCCTCTCTGAGAAGAGCCTCCCAGCGTGATCAATCTCATCCCTGGAGTCTGGAGCCCACTGGAACAATGCTGTGTAGGAAAGGCCCGAGTGGTGTGTCCAGCAAACATCCCCTGTGCTTGTGCCGTGCTCTGAAGCTTTGGGATGGTGCTGGATGTGGAAGGGGGTGAGGAATGCTCAGTGCAGGTCAGGACAGGAGCACACAGAGAGACAAGAGCTCTGCACTTGGAGCAGGGAGTCAGGAAACTCCTGTGCATTTACTGCCGAGCGCTGTGCCAGGAGCGTGGCACTGCAGTGGTTGCTGCCCATCAGGGCTGTTATTGTTGGCTTTATCCCTGCCTTCTACTCACCTCTTTCCTTCCTTTTGGCTTCTTTCTCTCCCTGTCCGTCCCCCTGCTCAATCTCCTCCCCTCTGCCAAGGTGACAGACATGATGCAGAAAGCTCTCTTTGACTTCCTGAAGCACAGGTTTGATGGGAGGTGAGAAACTCTGTCATTCTCATGCTGCTTTGCCTGTGTGTTACTAACATTTCAGTGAATGATTTTATTTGTTTTAATGCCAGAGGGTTTGCTGCATGATCAGAGCTGATTTTCTGGCTTTGTGTCACCACTGAAGAGTGGCACACAGCTCATGGGGGTGCACATGTCTGCATTTCTGCCGTGGCTGGGCTAGGATTTCTTAGTTTAACACAAGAATTCTGCCTCAGCGTCTTCCAACACCTAAGAAAAATCAGCTCTTAAATATTCTTTATATAAGATTTTATTTTCACTGCCTTAAGCAGGCCAAAATACTAAAAAGGGTGGTTTGAAGAAGGAAATGCTGAAAAATAAAATCTAGAAAAAGAATTGTATGGAGGGTTCATCTTCAGCTGGAGCATTTCCTGATGAGCTGCAGGGGGATAATTTGGATTTCCTTGCTAGGAGCTAAGGCTTAGTCCATGGCATCACCTCCTTTCCTTGGAGCTCCTGAGTCCTTGTAGGTGTCTGCTGCATCTTTGGGATGTTCTGCCCTTCCCAGTTAGTTCAGGATATTCCAGCAGGGAAAAGGAAATTCAGTGGGAATTCTGTTCTGGTAGTTTGTAAGACTAAGTAGGTTTGAAATACCCAAACCATGGGCACTGGGGCAGGGAAAATGATGTTGGGTGGAAGAGCCAGGGCAGGATTTATGGATTTTAGGAGTGAGGAGGTGGCAGTGCTGAACTGATCCATGAACAGCTCAGAGAGAACATTTAATGATCAACTTCTGGGCAAAGTATCTCCTCTCTGCCCTGTTCTGAGTTGCTCAGCTCAAGTGATTTTCTGGAAATCCTAATTCCATCAGCAGTATTGGCAGCTGGATCAGGTGGGAATATGAAATTTCAGCAGTGGAGAGCTCAGTGCCACCAGCAGCCTGAGACCATTGATTTTAGCTCCGAGGAGCTCAGGAAAAAGCTGCTTCTTGGTCCTCCTGCCAACTTTTATGGCTTTGTGGTCTTTCTTCTCCCTCCCTTTTCTTTTTCTTCCTTTCCATCTCTTCTGCAGTTTTGTGAGAGGTCCAGGTTACCAAGAAAGGAGCTGAGTGTTCAAGGAAGAACCTTTCCAAAGGCATCAGGGAGACCTGACTCCTTCCCTGCCTCTGAATTCCCTTGGCTTTGCCAGCTCTTTCCTTTGTAACTGCAACCTCCTCTGCTGGCCAGTGAGCCAGAGACCCACAATCCATTCATTTCTGCTTTAAACTCATTTTTACCTTTGAGCTCTTCTGTATTTTCTGGCAATACATTCATTTATGTATTATACAGAAAAACACCTGCACTTCTTTTTAACCCTCCACCTGACAAATTCACTTAGAGCTGCAGAAATCCTGTGGTTCTGTGGAAAAGCTGCTGGTCATTCCCAGCTTGTTTTCTTTCCATTATTCCTGGCTCCTTGGATCATCCCAGGCCTCCTAAATGGATTTTACATGAAGGGATTGTGTGGTCTTTGCTTTGGAACGTTTTGCCTCCTGTCAGCTCACTGACAGATGAAGTAAATAAATCACCTACCTTAAGTTAAAGAGGTGCAGTGAAATTAAACTCGAGTTAAAGCAGCCCAAAGAGCTCCAGTTCCTTTTCTCCTGCTCCTCCCAGCCCCTGGCACAGCTCCCTCACAGCTGGGCCAGGTTTACTCCTGGTGTAACTCTGAGGGAAGAGGAAGTGCTGCTCCATTGCAGCTCCCTCGTTCTCAGAGCCTCCCATAACTCACAGCATTTATGGCACTGTGTAAATTCACGCAGGAGATGAGCGAGTTGGGAGGAGAAAAGTGAATTAATGCACTAAGGAGAATAGCAGGAACTCCATCCCAGAGCTCAGGGAATAGGAAATGCTTCCCAGTTATCCAGCACTTCCCTTCAGGTGCTCTTTATTGATGCCATAACTCAGCTGGAAGCGTGTCTGAGTGTGTTTTATTGTGTTTGCCCTTTGGAATGGGCTGTGCCTGGAAGTCCCACTCCTGTGTTTGTGTGTGCTGTGCTCTCCTGCCAGGATATCCATAACCAGAGTGACAGCTGACATCTCCCTTGCCAAGAGGTCTGTGCTCAATAACCCCAGCAAGAGGGCGATCATCGAGCGCTCCAACACCAGGTCCAGCCTAGGTAAGGCATTGGCATGGCTGGAGTTTGGGGTGTGGTTACACCCAGGAGGGAAGGGACACAATTCCAGCCTTCCAGGTCATGGAATCTGAGCGGGAAAGGACCCACAGGATCATGGATCCAGCTCCTGGCCCTGCACAGACACCCCAACAATCCCACCCTGTCCGTGCCTGGCAGTGCTGTCCAAATGCTCCTGGAGCTCTGGCAGCCTCGGGGCTGTGCCCATTCCCTGGGGAGCCTGGGCAGTGCCCAGCACCCTCTGGGGCAAGAACCTTTCCCTGATATCCAGCCTAACTCCCCTCTGGCACAGCTCCAGCCATTCCCAAGATAACATCAGTTCTGCAGATTTAAATGTGTCTACAGCATTTTACTTCATAATCCCGAGCTGGCCTCAAAGCTCCTCCTGCTTCCCAGCCCTGTGCTTTTAATTCCACATCACAAGAGGCCAAAGAGCTTCCACTTGTCCAGCCAAGGAAATGTCATTCCTGACCCTGGGACCAGTTTTGTGTTCAATGTTGAGCAGCTTCAGCTGAATTTTGCTGTCCAGCTGTGAGACTTGGGGTCCTGCCCCCCTCTCCTCAGTGTCATGACTGCTGGATAGCAGTGGCCTGAGGAATTTTTATTTGGATTCCATGATCTTGGAGGTCTTTTCCAAACTTAATGATTCTGTGACTGTGTGATTCTTTCTTGCACGAGGATGGGAATTTGTGTGTAGTACATGCATCCCAGTGTCCTGCTCTCTGGGACACCATCCCAGGAGGTAGGAGGAGTTGGGTTTGGTCAAAAAAGAACCCAAATTCCCAATCTCTGACATCCTGACTGCTTGCACTAGAGGTACAGGTTGTTTTATGGAAATGCCACGAATTCACATGTGGAGTCTGTGACAGTAAGTGGGTGATGATATTTTTATCCCAGTGCTCTGGGGTTCAGTGGTTTCACCTGCTTCCTTTTCCTTTGCAGCTGAAGTGCAGAGTGAAATCGAAAGAATCTTTGAGCTGGCCAGGTCCTTACAGCTGGTTGTCCTGGATGCAGACACTATAAATCACCCTGCACAGCTTATCAAGACATCTCTAGCACCAATTATTGTCCATGTGAAGGTGTCCTCTCCAAAGGTAATGCCTCTCACCTTAAAATCCAGGAGAGACTTGGAGGGCAGGGTGGCAATGGGCAGTGTGGAATCTGCACCTGAAAAGGGGAAAAAGTGACATAATGTGCTGCTGCTGCCACAATCCATCCAGCAATCCAGATAATTCTGTAGAAATGTAATTTTCATGCTCCTCTATTGTCAGAAATAACTTAGTCCTTAAAGTAGGATAAAGCAAAAATTGGAATTTTTCAAGGGCTCAAATGTGATCCAGAGGGAAACGTGCCCAGCTCCCAGGGGGCTTATCAGAAACGTTTGGGATATTCAAGGACAATATTTTATGGAGAGCTTCTGCCCTTGGTAATCCCTCAGGGGGACATGATGCTGAGCTTTAGGGAGATAAGTGATCCTTAACCTCACCTTTTGCCCTTTCCTCCTGTCAGGTTTTGCAGCGACTGATCAAGTCCAGAGGGAAGTCACAAAGCAAACACTTGAATGTCCAGTTGGTGGCAGCTGATAAACTTGCACAATGCCCACCAGTAAGTACAGAGGAGAGGCTGAAGTGCTCCTGCTTTGTGGAATTCTGATGATTCCTGCTGTGCTGATCCCTGTGCAGAGCTGGGTCCATCCATTATCACTCCCTTGTGGTGCTCACACAGCCCTGCACTCGTGAGACTCAAAGCACTGCAGATTTTCACCCTGCTTATCTCCTGCCCTGGGTTTGTTTTGGTCTTTGGCAGGGTGACAGGGCAGGAATGACGTGGAGGGGACAACAGATCTGCTCATTAGCAAATCACATCATTTGTGGAGCTGCAGGTCCCAGAGGGACAAAGTCTGAGTGTGGAGAGGAGGCTGCAGAGGCCTCTCCTCACTGCACAGGGAACCCTGGGCGTGTGCAGGCATGTGAGCCCTGATGCTGACCCTGCAGCCATCCCACTCACCTGTCAGAGCACAGGCACTGCTCTCCCTCCTCCTGATCAAAGATCCCATCCCTCTCCTGGGCTCCTCAATTCCTGCTGATGGAGCAGAGGCCTGCAGGGCTGTGGGAGAGGCCAGGGCAGGGCTCTGCCCAGGGCAGCTCGAACTTGCTGTTGGTTTTGAAATCCACACCAGGTTCCTGGCACAGAGGCAGTGGAAATGGGCTTGGATTTGGACAGTGGAAATGGATTCCTTTGTGTAGGAGCTGTGTGGGATATTGGGATGGGAGTGCAGGGACCCCTCTGGCTACCAGGGCAGTGATGTGGGGCAGCCACAGCTTCTCTGGGCAAAGCTCGGCTGTGTTACATTTCTCACACGGAATTTTTTACTGACTTGTGTTGTCTTAAAGTGCTGATGGATTATTTCTGTGAGCCATCCAGCTCCCACTAACCCAACCAGAATTGTAACTGTCCTGGACAACAAACTGATCCCTCTAAAACACATCCTTCCCAACTCCTGAGGGATGTGAGCCGAGGAACTGCAGTTGCAGCTGCCCCTGTTTGAATGGTCTGTGGTGCTCACCCTGAGCTTACACACAGAACACCCCTGTGCACATTGGCCTGTGTGAAAGGTGTTTCCTCTGGCACCAGCACACACAGCCCTGGGCAGTTTCACAGCCTTTTTTTGCTCTTTATGCAGTGACTTCCTCTTACTCAGCTTGGCTTTGCTCACATCAGCTGAAATGAGAGAAGTTACCAGAGAAGCTGTGGCTGCCCCTGGATCCCTGGAAGTGTCCAAGGCCAGGTTGGAGCAGCCTGGGACAGTGAAAGTGTCCCTGCCATGGCAGGGAATGGATGAGATGTGTTTTTAGGTCCCTTCCAACCCAAAGTTGTGGGATTCCCTGATTCCTTGAAACGATCCATGTGCTGCTGCAGCTTGTTGGGTGCATTGTGGCACTTGGATCATCCATCCCTGAAACTCTGCCTTAACACCCAGTGCTGGAATTGCATTTCACTGCTGAAGGCAACCAAGGGAGGCCCCAGCTGGATGAGAAGAGCCTTTCACAGTGTCAAAGTAGCAGCTTTCAGCCATGGCCTCAGCCCTGCTCCGAGGCTGCTTCCGCCCTACCGTGCCCAGGGGCTGCTCCCAAACCAGCTCAGCACTTTGCTCTGGTGATGGGAAGGAAGTGATTGCTGACTGAGAGCTCTCCCAGGGAGATGACAGCCTGGCTTGGCTAGAAATTAAAGTTGGCCCATGATTTAATTAAGTAAAAGTACCTTGCTAAGAGCACAGGCACTGCTCCCTCTCTCCTGCTTCACCCCTTTTGCAGCTCCAATTCCTGCAAGAGGAGAAGTTAAGTGTTTGTTTAAAGGGAAGGTCCTTGCAAAGGATGCAATCCTCACTTTGTTCCTTTGCTGAGAGGCAGCCATAAGGAATGAGCTGGTGCTGCATGTCTAGACATTTTAAAAATAGCTGTCTCTTTGGGCATATTGGAGCTCAGGAACTGCTTTCATTATTAATTCCTTGCTAATCTCCCCCTGATGCTGCTTGAGCCAGCATTGGGCACTGCAGGGCACCAGGAGTATTGCAGGACTCCAGGAACTCCACAGCAGGAACATTACAGGGCTCAAGGAAACACAAACCACACATCCTTAAGCACACTGCTCATAACACCTCATTCTGGCTGTTATTTTTTAAAATTTTCTGGATTCATGTCCGTGCTAAGAGAGGGTACAAACCCCTTTGGTCTATTTGACACAACCTAAAAAATACCTACAATTATACTGCAGCAGAATTAAATTGCATTGGTTAATTAAAATATAATTGGGATGGATCTACAAGTTGAAATTCCTGCTCCTCTCAGGTGGTTCTCCAAAAGAAACCAAAAGAAATAGGAGGGGACAGTGGCCACTGATTTTCTCTCCAGGAAAGGCCACTGTGTATCACTAGTGAGTCACCAGGTCTGGGAATGCTCCTGTGGTAACTTCTGAGCATCTTGGAGAGGAATTGCTTTACTCCATGGCCCTCACAACCAGGGATCATCCTAAATGATGATTTCTTGCCAAATACATGGAAAACCAGCTGAGGGATGAGCAGAACTGTTAAACTCAAGAGAAAACCTGAGTGTTTTCTCTGTCATTGATTCTCCCTGTCAGACACTGGAGTCAGGATCCTGCCAGGGCTGCAGCTCCTCCAGGTGAGCTCCAGGGACAGCCTGAGAGGCTCCCAGTCCAGTGTTACTGTGCACTGAAATACTAAATATTAAAAGGGTGACAGTTGTTAAGAGTCCTGAATCCAATTTAATTCCTTATTTTAAAAAACACCCTCCAAGGGTTTCATTTCAATCTTTTCCAAAGCAAAGTATGTGTAAGCAAACATTGTTTTATATCCTAATTTAACTGTGAGTTACAGTTATCACACCAAGTGAGTGATAGACCA
Organism: Erpornis zantholeuca; assembly: GCA_013400515.1. Lineage (NCBI taxonomy): Eukaryota > Metazoa > Chordata > Aves > Passeriformes > Timaliidae > Erpornis > Erpornis zantholeuca. Next base: position 146,514 of record VZTN01014134.1, on the reverse strand, counting down.
GAATTGTGGTGCATCAACATGTGGGTGAATAGCAAAGGACATGTAAAGGCAGTAAATAAAGAGAGGAGCAAAACAAGAGCAATAAACATTGAACTGGGCCAAGGGATGCAGTGTTAGGAATATTCTGATTAGAAGGAAACTCCTCCTTGCTGGTAGAGGATGAAACCTTTCTCTGCCATACTGAGAAGAGAGAATAAAATTTAAAAATAAATACATAAAGACTTTGTTATTTTAAATCTTATTCTGAGAGCTGTAAAAACAGGTGGAAGGAAACAGCCTGGGGTTGGTATTGGTTGCCCTTTACACCCGCAGCACCTGCAGTTATTTTCCATTTCCTGTGCTGTTCTCACGGTGTTGTGCAAAGTTAAGATTAGAGATGAGATCGGAAGTGGAACTGCTGAAAACAGGGTTGTGTTTGTCTCGAGGGGCTCTGCTGGTTCTGGCAGGTTGGAGGACAGGCAGGGATGGAGGTGGTGTCTAAAGAATTCCCTGAAGCAGGAATGCTGCTGCTGTCAGGACTGCCTGGTGCCTTCACTGCTGTGGGAATGGTTTTAGGGATATGGGCACTGGAAAGAAATGAATTTATGGTTTTGTGCCTCGCAGCATGGTAGGGCTCACACAACACCCAGGGACAGTGGCCAGTGACTCCTGAGGGCTTTGGCTCTTGGTCACCTTCTAAACCCACTTGGACCATTTTTTTTCCAACCACAGTATCACAGAATGGTTTGTGTTGGAAGGGACCTCAAAGCTCATCCAGTGCCACCCTTGCCATGGGCAGGGACACCTCCCACTATTCCAGGCTGCTCCAAGCCCCAATGTCCAGCCTGGCCAGGGATCCAGGGGCAGCCACAGCTTCTCTGGGCACCCTGTGCCAGAGCCTGCCCACCCTCCCAGGGAACAATTCCTTCCCAATATCCCATTTAACCTTCCTGTGTTTCAGTGTGAATCCATCCCCTCATCACTCCATGCTTGTAGAAATGATGTGGCCCTATTCCTAGGGCCCTTTCACAAAGCAACTCATGTTCATAGATGTGTTGAATTTAGAAGGCTTTATTAATATCAAGAAAACAGAGCAAATGTTTCTCTCTTTCCAGCCAGGTTAGCTGTGTCTGTGTCCGTGAACAGACAGACTCTGTCCCTGCCTGTGTCTGTATCTTCAGCACAGTCTCACAAAATATGAAAACAAACCAAAGACAGAGCTCTTTCATTGATCAAGGAAACCACCTTGCCAAAACGTCTCTCATTATTTACATTCTTCTCTTGGGAACTTACAGAAGTTCCCTTTTAGAAATGGAGTTAAACACAACAATTGAAGACGAGTTAAAAAGGAACTTGTCCTTCTCAAGCCTTTTGCTTGAGAAGCTTGAGCCTTTCTCTCTAAAAATCCACTGAGGAGGCAGCACCACACATTACAAGCAGCCCCTCTCCACCTTTCCATCTCCCTCCTACAATCCCACGCTCTGCTCCCCGTTCACTGATTAACCCAAGGCTCAGTGTGCCATGCGGTGTGTGCCAGCCCCGCGTGCCCCACGGCCGTGACCGCGCTGTGTCCCCGTGCCCAGGACATGTTCGATGTGATCCTGGACGAGAACCAGCTGGAGGACGCCTGCGAGCACCTGGCCGAGTACCTGGAGGCCTACTGGAGAGCCACGCACACGTCCAGCGCCACGCCCATGACGCCCCTGCTGGGCAGGACCCTGGCATCCAGCGCCCTGTCCCCGTACCCCGCCGCCATCTCCGGCCTGCAGGTAGGAATCGCCCCGGGAGGCGCAGGCGGTGCCCAGCAGGTGGGTCTGTGGTGTGACCTGCTCTGTGCAGCAGCACTGACACTGCTCTGGGAGACCAGCTCAGGGGTGGAACCAGGGAGGAAGCAGCTCCTCAGTGTAGAAAGGACGCGGCCCTAGTTTCCCAGTGATGCCTTAAATGGCTGCCTAGGAACAGAGGCTAGACAGGGATAAAGGAAAAAAGGTGGTGTTTATTTAAAAGGCCTTCAGGTGCACACTTTGGGCTTCAGAGGGTCCTGCCTCAGTGGATCCCAAAATGGACGACAGGTCACGAGTGCTTCACACTTTTATATTAACATAAATTCACTAACCAGAACTCAGCCAATGATCTGATTTCTCTTAAGCCTTCCCCCCTCTCCCCAAGATGAAGGTTTACAGTTATTGTTCTGAGTGTTCTTGGAGGGCAAGTTAGAGGTTTTGTTATGTCTATCTTAGCATAAGAGAACAGCACTTAACGAGCTACAGGAAACTTCGGAGTCACACTAGCAGTACAGGATTTGAAAAACATAAAAGTTAAAACCTAAGGGCCTTTCCACAAACCACTCATGTTCACAGATTTTCAGAAGGCTTTATTAATTTCAAGAAAAGAGAATAAATCTTTCTCCCTCCAGCCAGGTTAGGTTGGAGGGGTCACCTGTGTGACTGTGTCCTGTCTCTGCAGCACAGTCAGTCCAAGAATGAAAACAAGGAAAGGCAAGGCTATGGAATTGGTCAAGGAAAGCATATTCACATTCTTTCATCCAGGCTTTCTCCTGGGAAGCTACAGAACTTCCCTTAAAAATTGAGTTAACTATTTACATTCGAGACAAGTTAAAAAGGAATTGCTTTTCTCAAGCCTTTTCTGAGATTTCTCAAAACCCACTGAGAAGTCAGCACCACACCTCAGCCCAGTGCTGAAGACTAGGAATGTTCTGCCTTTAGTGGGAAGTAAATCAACCATCAATTTCCTAGCCAGGAGTCAGCTCTGTAATGATCCCTTTTATTCTACCCTCATAACTTCACCAAACGTTCACTTTTGGGTGGAAAAGCTTGTTCTTTGAGTGTGAATAAAAAACATTATTTTTTTTACCCATTGAAAAAAATTGTGACCCTTTTTTTCCACAGGGATAGCTCAGACTCGGCTGAACTTTGACACTTCAATCGTGGCATGTAAATAGTCCTTAATGAGAAGTACGTGCTTTATTAAGTTTGAAACCAGAAATGTTTGGGGTTAATAACTGGGAATGCTTGAGGGGCTCAGGATTGCAGGGAGCTTTTAAATCCTGCAAGTTTCAGTGTGTGTGGGACTCCAGGAGTGTCACTTGCTAATGTACATCAGAAATAGAACTGAACAAATGACATTTAATGAATAATTCACCTGACAAATGTAATGTCTGCTCTGCTTGTGGAGTGTCTGGAAGCAGGTAACAGTTTTGGAGGAAATGACTGTTGTTTGGTGTTTTCAGTTAACATCCAGCTGGTTTTGCTGTGAGTGAGCTGCACTTCCCTGAAGGTGCTTAATTCCTGCACTCACCTTTCTAAAGCCGTGCTTGATTTTATTGGGACCAGCAAGTCACTGTCTCCTGAGTGGCTGAATGCACAAGCACTGTTCTGTTACCAATAACATGCACATGTAAACTGTTGTTTCCATTTTCCACTTGCCTTAAAATTTCAGTTTTCCATCCTGTCATGCCAATAAAATACCATCTGCAGAACTTTCACCTCTTCAGTTTCATTTTGAGCACTGGGTGTATCCACAGAATTTTTTTCAGGCATTTATTTCTCTCTGATCAATGGACACCAGCAATAACTGTGAAATGTTGCTCCATTTACTTAGGGAAAACTCACACTGAAGATGAAAATCACCCCTGTGCAGTGGGCTGGCTGAAGGTATGCATCACTTAATCCCCACTTCACCCGAATTCCAAAGGGTTTCGGTGGGATCAATGGTGCTGGTGCTCTGCAGAGGGGTAAATTTCTCCTGGAGTGATCCATGCCCAACCAGAGGCTGCAGTTTTTCCGTGCCAGGAGGGTTCAGGCCATGGTGTTTTCCATGGTTATCTCACAGTAAGGACTTCCACCATCCCTGTTATCCACGTGGAGGTTTTATACTCATCCGAACCTTTGGAAGGATTTGCATCAGCTTTCTCTCTGATGATGTGGGTGGTAATTAGAAAGCACTCAGGCTAATTAAGCTAGCAAAGGTGTTTGTGATGTAGGAAGATTTTGTATTCCTCCTGCCCTTGGTACATGGTGGACTGAAAAGCAAAAGCCCAAAGGCTCACACAGCAGTGGGCCTGAGACAGGTGTGCTGGGACAGGCTGTCCCTGCTTCACCAAGGTTTGGGAGGCTCCCTTTCTTACCTGGCTGTGCCTGAACTTTGGCTTACTGAGAACTGAAAGTTCTGGCTGAACTCCTGACTCACAGAGGTCCTGAGGGTGAGGTTCTGTGGCACCGATCCAGAGCAGCCAGAGAGGGCACAGGTGGCAGTGCTGGCTCCGCCACACCTGATCCTTGGGAATCACCTTCCTTAAAGGAAGAGCTCCATGCTGAGCTGAGGGGGAAGGGTAAATTTGATCTTTGCCAACATTGCCTAGAAAAATATTTGTTGCTCTGAGAAGCTGTGGCTGCCCCTGGTCCCTGGAAGTGTCCCAGGCCAGGCTGGATGGGGCTTGGAGCAGCCTGGGACAGTGGGAGGTCCCTGCCCATGAAACACGGTAGAACTGGATGATCCTTAATTTCCCTTCCAACCCAAGGCATCCCAGGATTCTCTAACTCCTTGGCACCAGTCATTTCCCTCTGTGACTAGTCAGCTCTAAACACAGTCCAGTCTAATTTTAGTGCATGGACTCAGGTCCTGAAGCTCAGGTTTTGGGCAGATGTGTTCCTTAGGCTCCAGGGGCTTGGGCTTTCAGATCCGTTCCTGCAGGTTGTCATTCTGGTCACACTGAAGGATCAAAAGTTCCTTGGGACATGAGACCAGTGTGTAGCCACCTCAGGTGTGTCCCATGCTGACCCCCCAGGAGCTCAGCAGCAGCACTGGGATGAGCACACAGCCCAGGGAAGCAGGAAGGTTTCAGGAAAGTGGCAGGATGCAGCCCCAGAGGTGAATTATGACAGAGGTGAGCACAGAGAGTTAAAGCTGCAATTGATGAGGAGATTAAACATCCAAACTGCATTTCAGTCAGACAAACACAAGGATAATTCATCATGGAATCCCAGACTGGTTTGTGTTTGAAGGGGCCTTAAAGCCCATCCAGTGCCACCCCTGCCATGGGCACAGACACCTCCCACTGTCCCAGGCTGCTCCAAGCCCCATCCAGCCTGGCCTTGGGCACTGCCAGGGATCCAGGGGCAGCCCCAGCTTCTCTGGGCACCCTGTGCCAGGGCCTCACCTCCCTTATAGGAAATAACCCCTTCCCAATCTCCCAGCCATCCCTGCCCTCTGGCACTGGGAAGCCATTCCCTGTGTCCTGTCCCTCCATCCCTTGGCCCCAGTCCCTCTCCAGCTCTCCTGGAGCTCCTTTAGGCCCTGCAAGGAGCTCTGAGCTCTCCCTGGATCCTTCCCTTCTCCAGGGGAACATTCCCAGCTCTCCCAGCCTGTCTTTAATTCCTGAAGCACTCTGCCATAACCCCCACTAAAACTGGGTGCTCTGAGGAGAACTTGGGGATCCTGTGGTTGGAGTTCTCCCCGGGAGCTGGGGGTGAGGTTGCAGAGGGAACCAACTCCTCGTTCAGGGCCCCTCTCCAGGAGTGTCCCTGGCAGCACCGCCCCGGAGCTGTAACCACACACCTCCTGCTCCATCCCTGCCCCTCCACACCAGCCTTGATATAAATTATTCAGGAGAACAGTCTCCCAGCTGGGGCGGTAGCAGCAGGAGGAAGGTTTTATATCCCAGAGAGCAGGGGCTGGAGTTGCAGCACCGAGTTTGTCCTGAGAGAGGGGTGCTGATACTCCTGAGAGGTTTAATGTGTGGTGAAAGCAAACAAAACACTTATTTTAGGCTATTTCTTCATTGTGCCATTAACTGGCAAAAAAATAGGAACTAATTTTGTTCACGTGACAAATGATGGGCATTGTCCTTATGGGAATGTGAGGAGAGCAAAGGCTTTTAATTAATTGATTACCTTAGGAAGGGATTTTCTGTCAACCTATTTTAAATACTTTTTAGCTGAAAGAATTTGTTATTTTCTAATGATTTTAGTCTACCCTGGGCTGCCTGCTGAGCAGCCCACCTCGGTTTGGTCATAGGAAGGGTTTTAAATAAGGCTCAGAGCTGCACTTTTAAAAACAACCCAAACAAAACATCTTCAGATGTTTTCCAAACCCACAGAAATGGACGCTTAGACATTCCCTAAGCAGAGTAGCAGCGTGAATGTTCTGTTCCTGATCAGAGAAAAGTGATAAATGCTGACTACATCAGCTCACTTTTCATGCTCGATGTAATATTTAGCAGAGCGCTGCCCGCGCTCCTGCTTCCCGCTCCAGGAACCAGAGCCGGCCTCTCCCGGCCCTGCAGCAGCCAGGCTCTGCTGGGAAAGGAGCCCCGCGAGCCCCGGTGGCTGCTGGAAGGGCTCGGACGGGGCCGGGCAGGAGCTGAGCTGGGGCAGCCCCCTCGGTGCGGTATTAACGCTGGCGTTGTTTGGCCCCCGCAGAGCCAGCGCGGGAGGCACGGCGCCCACTCCGCGGAGAACTCTCCCATCGAGCGGCGCGGCCTCATGACCTCCGACGAGAATTACCACAACGAGAGGGCTCGGAAGAGCAGGAACCGCTTGTCTTCCAGTTCCCAGCACAGCCGAGACCACTATCCCCTCGTGGAAGAGGAATACTCCGACCCCTACCAGGACTCGTACAAACCCCACCGGAACCGCGGCTCCCCCGGCGGGTACAGCCACGACTCGCGGCACCGGCTCTGAGCCCGGGGACCTGGGGAAAAACAGCATCCATCCGTTGATACCTTGCCATAACGTAGCTAGGAATAACAATTAGATCATGTTAATTTGGCAGGTGTGACGGTGACACTGCAGTTGCACTCTGCTGTCATTGATGTTTAATTAGGGGGCAGCAAAACCCAGCCCGGCCCTTCCGTTTCTGCCCGATCATAGAGTTTGGTTTTGGGATTCTTTTTGGGTTTAATACAGCATTTGCATTTATAGCCATATTTTTTTCTTGTCGTTAGGTATTAGACACATTCGTTTGTAATTTTGGGTACTTATTGAGGCACTTATAAAATAATTTCCTGTGCTGGAAATTCCAAATGACCAGTTCCAGTTGGAACCAATTTATAAACCAATTCCTGTTGGAATTTGGGTGAATTGACTGGAAAGTCGACGTGAGCATGTTGGGAAAAAAAAAAAAAAAGCAAAGAAAAATCTGAAAATTACAAATCACTGGAAGTCAGAAAGTCAGCTCCAGTGTTTGTTTGCTGGGAGCTCAATTTCCATTTCAGGTTAGAATAAAAGGATTTATTCTAACGATTTCTTTCCAGAATGGCTTTTTCAGACAAACCAAATGTAAACTCTCGAGAGTGCCAAATATCCCAAATTATTGCAGCAGTTACAAAACACTTTCCAGTTTGAAATTATTTTTAGACCTGGCATGAATGTTGCAGCCAAATGATTCTTGAGTTCAGCCAAGAATCCTGACAGCTTTGTCGGGAGCAGCAGGGAGGAACTGCGACAGGAGACGGGAAATAGGGACAGGAAAAGGAACAAAACTCCATCGTTTGTGTGCTTGGAGGTTGGGAATAGTCTTTTTTTTTCCACTCTTTTACCTGAATACAGCTAGAAGTCCCAAAATGGAACAGGAGTATAGAGACATCCCATTTTTATCCTGCTTTTTAAGAATAGTCTAATCCCCTCGTGTGACCCTGTGTACAGAGTACCTACATCCCAGTACCTGCCTACACCTTCCATCTTCCCAAATCCACCTCTGAATGTCTGACAATTCCAGCTGCACACAAGAACTCTCCAGAAGATCCTCTGCAGCCATGAAATCTGAGGGAGTGGGGTTGAACAGTCAGCAGTGACCAACATTTCAAACATCATCTTGGTCAGAATTGCAATAAAAAGGGAACATCAGACAAAAATCTGCTCACAGGGAAGTCACAGAGCTGATTCTGAGCTTTGGATTCCAAGAGCTTTGATAAATCCTTGGAGATATTGCTGCCTTACTTCCTAACAATCTTTTCTTTCACCTCCTGAGTCCCGAGTTCCTTCCAAGAGATGAATTCCTGTGGTTGGACCTTGTGTTTTACACCATCAGTGGAGCCTTAGATCCCATGGCATTGAAAATTGACCTCCATTGCCCATTTTGTACAACCACTGACATCTCTGGGCAGAGCCTCCCGAAATTCCCCACTGCACACCTTCCCTGGCACTGACACAATTCTGCTCAACATTTGTTTATGCAGGTTCATGTCACAACTATTTTTTTTTTTCCCAAAAATAAGAATCACTAATTTTTTTATTTGCTTGTTTTCCTCCCAAAGCCTGCTGACACCAGGCTTTGAGAGCATGTAGCACTGAAGGAATTGCTGGAACATTCTGGTTTCTTCTACTTCCTGGACCAGCTGGCAAAGACCACCAGTGTTTCCAGCATCCTGGAGTCTGATTATCCTCTTGAAGTTACTGGGAAAAGTGATCCAGGTCCTTTGTGGGACACCCAAACCCGCACCCATCCCCAGCAGCATTAAAAGGTGGCAGACACCTGGTGAATTAATTAATCATTTTAATGACCCCACTGCCTCACAGGCAGCTCCAGCACCACTGGGTGATCCGAGTGGACCAGTTACCACAGGAAATAGGGAAATCTCTGCATCCACTGGAGTCCCAGAGTTCTGGATGGATCTGCCAGACCTGATCCTGCCCGATTCCCTCTGGCTGCAGATGCCGGAGGAGCTCTGAGGCTGCAGGAACGTGGCAGGACCCGGCCTGGACCAGCAGCTGCGGCTGCCTCCTCCAGGATTTTGTGCTGCAGCACAGTGGAGCATCTCCAAGAAGTTTTCCAGACCTTTTTCCATGTACAGCACACAGACCTGCATGAGAAAGGAGGCATTAGGTGACCCATTCTCCTCTGAGCTTTCCCGAGTCCCTCGTTTGTGCATCCCTGATTGCAGGGGAGCTGTAGAAGCCTGGGCAGCAGCTGCTTCTCTTTATTCTGCAGTAGATTAGGGATCGGCTCATTAGCTGCTTGAGGAGATTTGCATATTTGCATATTTGCAGTCGCTGCAAAGCACCCACATAGATTTGACATAGATTTCCTAGAGCCTTTCGGAGCCTTGCTTTAAGTCTTCCATGTCACACCAGGCGAGGGAAGGATCCCCACCCAGCACACACCTGCACAATCCATCACCTGAACATCTCAAGTGCCAAAACGACTTGGGTTTGACAAAAACAAACGTGTGAGGGCAGTCAGGGGTGGGCCTGAGCTCCTTTACTCCATGGGGTTCAGCTGCCTTGACTCCTGGCTGTCCTGAGTTTCTCCAGAGCCCGTTCCCTTGTACTGTGATGAGCCAGGGGCCCTGAGGGCCTCATTCCTTGCTGGGGTGTTTAATTCCTTCAAAAGAGATGCTCTCTAAGTACAAATCCTCCAGCCATGCTGGGAGACTCAGCATTCATTGCAGATCCTGTGGGCAGTCTGGGTTGAAGAAGGGATTTCTGGTTAGGACACAGCAAGGAGTGAAAGCTGTGCTGGGGGTCAGCATTGGTGACTCCGAATTCCTGCTGCGATTCCAGCACTGCCGAGCAGCTCTGCTGTGGTTTAGTTGGAACTGTGGAGTTCCTGTGCTCCTGACTGAACCAATGCAGCCTCATTCTCCACTCCTCACATCATCTCTTGTTACTAAAATAATGCTAAAGGCAGAGCTCTGTTCGAAGCTCTGGCACAGACAGAGGGTTGAGAAATGTTTATAAAATGGGGATTTTTAGAAGTTTTGTTGTTGTCTGAGTTTCTCATTCAGACACTTTGGGATTAACAAGGATTTAACCAATCAAGGTGATAACAACAATCTCTAAAGAGAAAATTCGGCACATTCCTGTGTTTGTGAATCAATTATTTGAATTGTTGAACTTTGAAATTCAAATACTTTCTCCCTGGAGTTGTATCTAACATGTACAGATTCTTTTCCTGATGCCAAACATTTCTCCCATGAGATGTGCAAGTCACAGCTGCTGATATTTGTAACTTCAGTTCAGTGCCAAATCTTCTGAATTCAGATTGGTCTCAGCACCACAGAATTCCCTGGAGCATCCATAATCTCCTGTCTTTACTGACTTCACCATTCCAAAATAATGTTGTTATTCCTGTTGTTCACAGCACGCTGATTTGGGTAAGTCAGGGGTTCTGACACTCCTTTTCCTTTAATAACACATTAAATGTGTCCTCTGTAGTATTTTCTTTCACAAGTTCACTACTTCTGAAACTTGTCCTTGATCCCACATTCCTGATTTTTTTTTAAGGCAAAATAATTGGAGACCAGAAATGAAAAACTCAGATGTGTATTTTATAAAATGCCATTTATACAAACCTGGGTTTGCTCCTAAAAATGTGCATTTTAAAATCCAGTTCTGTTACCTCTATTGGTGCCAGTCCAGGTTTGGGTCCATGGGATTCTGCTGCCAGGTATTTTGTTGGAGTTGCCTCTCATTCCCTCAAATATTAGTCCCACAAAGGCTGCAGGGCCCTGTGATGCAGCCAAGCTTAACTCTGGGGAAATGCAGATAAAATGATCCTGCAAGAGAGCATGGTGTCATTTGAATAACCCTGGTGAGGTTGTTGGCAAGCCCAGTTTATTTTATATAGAAAAATAAAAGCTTGTCTTTAAAAATAAAGGGAAATTTTAATAAAGTTGTAAAGTATATGTAAGGAATTTACTCAAAGAAAAAGGTGAAAATGCTACTTAGGAGTGAAATTTCAGATTTCTTTCACTGTGTGTGGAATCCACTCAAGAAGTCAGGAGAAATATTGTGATTAAATCCATCCAGAGAATTTGGGGAGGAGGTAGGAATCATTTCAGATGTTAATGAGTGTCATTCCTTTATTCCTTTCAAACTGGGAGCAGCCTTGCCTTGGTCTCAGGATGGTTTATGGACCTGCCTGGAGAATTTGGGAAAACAAATTCCTTGGCAGTGAGTTCCTGTCCAGACATCCCACGGACACCAACTCCTGCCTTGTCCGAGAGCAAGGTGTGCCCAGGAATGAGCTCCTGCTCATCCCCTGCCTTATCAGGGTTGCCTGCAAACCCAACTGTAATTAACTGTGATTAACTGTAATTAACTGTCACTTCCCCGGGCTGAGTCTGCTCTGCAGGCACAGCAGAGACTCCACAGAGCTCCAAATTCTCTCTTTTGCCAACAGTGTGAAAACAGAGCAAGGGAAAAGAAGCACATCTGTAATAGCACAAATTGACAATAATTCCACTCCTGCATCTGGCATCGTGGTTTTGGAACCAAGGGGGAGATTCCTGATCGAGCATCAGTGGATTTATTGCATTTTTGATCTGTTTACTCGCTGCCTGATACCTAAGCAGTTGATTTTGGCATTTTGCACACGGGATTGATTTTTCAATAACTTGTATCCCTTCCATATGAATTAATTAATGACAACGAAAAGAGCCTTTTAAAATCACAAAGCCCACTGCATTCATTTCTGCTGATTTCCTCCTGGAAGCTGAAATCACGTGAATAACTTTAATTTTGGCCAATGTGTAGAGTTGGGATGTGACTGATGAATCCAGCAGCAGCCCAGGGCTGGGAATGAAACACTCCCAGTAAATGTTTGATGCAGAACTTGGAGATGGGGGAGGGAGGAGTGTCACAGCACCCAAAATCCCCAAGAACTGCAGACCTGGAGGGAGGTGAGGTTCAGGAATGCCTGCATGGGCCCAGCTGTGTTCAAGATCGGGACACCCCTGATCAATTCCCTTCGGTGCAGCCAGGGAGAGTCAGGCAAGCAAAGTGCAGATTGTGTGGAACCAGAGAGGGGAGGGTGTTGGGATCAGCCATTCCAACTGCAAACTCTGCACCTTGGGCTTCTCAGATCCCGGGAAATCTCTGTTTCTCAGCCAGGCTGGTTCCCAGTGAGAGCCTGGCAGCGCTGCCTCACTGGGAGCCAGTTCAGAGCCACACTGGTGAAGACATTACTGACTTTACTGGGACAGAGCCACCCCAAATTTGTGTTTTCTGCTGATTTTCCCTTTGTTTTGCCCTATAGACCCTGTGTGTGTAGCACCCGACCAGGCATGTGGGTACCATATACTATGCAATGTGTACAGTGGTGCATGCTCTGCTCTCCCTCTGCTTTTAGTGGCTTTCAAAAAAAAAAAAACCTACAAAAACTTTAAAAAAAATAAAACTAAAAAAAAAAAAAAAAAGTGGTGTTATTTTTGTGACCAGGATCATGCAGACTGCATGCCCATAGTATCCTCATTTCTATGGATTCGTTTTATGGAATTTAGATGTACAAAGATGAACTGCATTACAATAACTTTTCTACAATAAATGAAGAAAACTACAAAGCCTTTAAAAGTCTGTCCAGTCTCTTTGTGTCCTGCACTAAGATTGGGAAAATGCTTAGGAGAGTTGGGAGGAATCCTGTGTTTTTGTTGTTTGCCAATAGTTTTTGGCAGCAGCCTCACGTGTTACATTTTTAGGAAGATTTAATGAGGTTCTGAAGAAGGAATTGCATCTGCTCTGTGAAATAAATGATGTTTATTTTTATAACGATCTGCTCTTAAATAGCTGCGACCCAGAAGTACAAAAATACAGCTAATTCCTGCTGATCCAGCAGGGAATGAGATACTTGCAGCCAACTGCTCCTTTGAAGGATTCTCGGGAATGTTCAGGGGTTTGGAGATGGTCCTTGGTGGGATCTCCCACTCGGTGAGAATTGGTTCCTAGGCAGGAACAAGGAGCAGAATGATGGTAGGTATTAAGGATTGGATAATTAGAAGATAATTAAATTTGTCACAGAATGGTTAAGGTTGGAAAAGACTTCCAAGGCCATCGAGTCCAAGTGTGAGTGACTGATCCCCACCTTATCACCAGCCCAGAGCCCTGGGTGCCACCTCCAGCCATTTACAGCTTCTTAGAAAACAAAGCCCTGGAAGATGCTGCCTCTAGCAGAGTTCCAGCCTCCTCTTCCCAAAAATGAGTACCAGGAACCAGCAACCTCCCGGAGCTGCTGGGACCACCCAAACCCTGCCTTGGAGGGACAGGAGCACACTGGCCAGGTGAGCTGCACGCTGCATTTACACACCTCAGGCAGATCCGAGGCTTTTAAAATTCTCTTTAATGGAATTTGCCTGGCTGTGCGTTCAAAATCAGATCTCGGCATGTGAGTTAGCATCTAAGCTGTTAACAGAAAGCAGAAGGGTTTTCAAATAAATATAAGTGAACAAAAAAAAGCCTTTTGTGTGTTTTCATATGATCCTAGGGGTTAAAATTTCTTAAGATGCTTGCCTGTGTCCTGGGGAAGGAGAATTCCTGAGGGAGCTGGGAAAGGAGCTCAGCCTGGAGAAAAGGAGGCTCAGGAGGGACCTTGTGGCTCTGCACAAGTCCCTGACAGGAGGGGGCAGCCGGGGGGGGTCAGGCTCTGCTGGCAGGGAACAGGGACAGGAGGAGAGGGAACAGCCTCAGGCTGGGCCAGGGGAGGCTCAGGGTGGATATTGGGAAATTCCGTCATGGAATAGGTGCTCAGGTGGAGTCCCCGTGTGGATGTGACATGGGGCAGCGCTGGAGAATGGTTGGACTCCAATATCTTGGAGGCCTTTTCCAACCTCGGCCATTCCCTATCCCCTCTGTTTGGGTTTTTTGTGTCCAGGAGCATTTCCCCGGTGAAATCCTTCCCCGGCACAGACGTTCCCATGACCCTGTCTGTGTTACAGCTGATGGAACAAAACGTACGCGACCCGAAAAAGCCCTCCCCGATTTCCAGGCGGGAATTGCGAGGCTATACCCAGCCCTGCCCATTGGAATGCTTTCCTAGAAAGCTTCCAAGCAGCACTGGAAGCCCAGCTTAGCCTGTAAAAAAGCAGCAGTATGAGCCAGGTACAACCAGGCTGCCATAGGGAAGGAAACCTCAGAGTTTTTTATTTAAATAATCAGAATAAATGGTTTAATTGAACTTCGGTAGCTCTCCCACAGCTGTGCAGCCACTGAACCCTGCCCCGAGCCCAGCAGAGCTGAGAACAGACAAGAACCGAGTGCTTCTGAAATTCCAGGCTGAGGACCGGCAGTAAGGGGGATAATTGACAGCTAATGAATAATTAATGCCAGTGCGGGCTGGATGCTGAACTTGTGGAATATTTTACACCGGAGGAGCTGCTTCATTTCCATGCGGGTTACACACGATCCCAGTACCCATAGCTCTGACTCGGGATGGACTGGGACAGTTGATTATTAGGATATTTCTCTTCTTAAACAGTTCAGGGCCATAAATTCCTCTCCAGAGCAACAGAAAACACAAAAGTCTCTGGACACAGAAACTTGGAGATTACTCTGGCCTTGCTGCTCTGGTTCCAAACCAGCAGGGAAAGTTAAATGCAAGAAGCTGCTGTGGGAATAAAAACTGCTTGGAGGAAAGATGAAAAACCTCTGGAATAAGAAAGATTTCATATCCCATCCCTGGAAGTGTCCCAGGCCAGGCTGGACAGGGCTTGGAGCAACCTGGGATAGTGGAAGGTGTCCCTGCCCATGGCAGGGGTGGGATGGGATGAGCTTTTCCATCCCAAGTAATCAATGATGGACTCTGAGCTGGCCCAGCTGCCACCCAGCCAAGCTTTCACCAAAGGAGTGCCATCAGATTCTGTGGTGAAAAGCAAAGCCTTCCAACTCTGAACCTGGAACTTAAAAACTTTCACGGCCTCATTGTGTCTCTCCAAGTTAAATTCACTTGTTCAGGACAGCACCTGTGGGTTTTCCTTACCAGTCCCTTTAAATGAGAGCACATCCAACACACCTGAGGCTCCCCAGAGAAAATTAACTCGGGAGTTACAAATCCCAGTGCTGGAAGTGCGGACATTCCTGTTCACCCCTGGATTCACTGGAAGGATATGGCCAACCCATAAAATAAAGTGTTTGTTCCACAGCCCTGAGGATTTAAACTCAGTGGTGGGTTTGGACAGAGAAATTTTATCTTGGAGAAGAGAAGGCCCTGGTCAGACCTTAGAGCCCGTTCCAAGGCCAAAAGTGCCCCTATGCCAACTCACACCCCACTACTGCGGAGCAACTTCAGCCACGTTACTGCCAAGTTTTCTTCAGAGCACTAAGTTTTAGTAGGGCTAAGTGAACGTAGTTTCTCCATAAACTGGAGCCAGATTGGGGGTATTCTCCTGGAGAAGGTTCCAGGGAGAGCTCAGAGCCCCTTGCAGGGCCTAAAGGGGCTCCAGGAGAGCTGGAGAGGGCTGGAGGGACAGGACAAGGGGGAACAGTTTTAATCTGAAGGGAGGGGGTGATTTCGATGCGGTATTGGGGAGAAACCCTGCGCTGTGAGGGGGTGGCGAGGCCGTGGCACGGTTGCCGGGAGAAGCTGTGTAGCGGAAGGTGCCGGTGGCAGGGGGGGTGGGCCGGGACGGGCTGCAGGCTCCCTCACACCCAACGCGATCGGTGCCTGTGGGCTCGGCGGGGCCGGAGCTGCCGGGCGCGCTGAGGCGGTGCCGTGTAATGGCGGCCGCGGTGCCGCCCCCGCG
>VZTN01014134.1:0-131001 GCA_013400515.1 Erpornis zantholeuca | reverse complement strand
CCGGGCCCTGAGCGCCCGCGGCCCCGCTGAGCCGCGGCCGGCGAGGCCCGGAGCGCCCGGCCGAGGATGGGGATCCTCTTCACCAGGATATGGAGGCTCTTCAACCACCAGGGTGAGGCCCGGGGGGACCGGGGGCGATCCGGGAGGGACCCAGACCCGCTCCGGGGCGGCCGCACGGGCTCCTGGAAATCGGGGCTTTAACTCTTTTTTTCCCTTCTCTCGCTTGTTGGAGTGCTCATTTCCTGACAGCCGCCTGTTAAATTATTAACGTGTGCCAGAAGAACGCGGCCGTGGCGCGGCGTGGCGGGGGGGTTCGTCTGGCTGTGGGCAGAGTGTGGGTTTAAGTGGCAATCCTCGATACCTGGCTCGTTCATGGAGTAAATGTCATTTATAGCTTTAGTTGTGCTCCTGGATCCCTGGAAGTGTCCCAGGCCAGGTCGGACGGAGCTTGGAGCACCCTGGGATAGTGAAAGGTGTCCCTGCCCATGGCAGGGAGGTGGCATTGGATTATCCTTAATTTCCCTTCCAACCCAAAGCATTCCGTGTTCTGGGATTTTTAACGCCTGTCTCTTTAGCAAGGTGTTGGTGAGAGTTGTAACTTTTAACTACAAAACACCTGCTGATGCTCTTTCCATGTTTCTAAAGTCCTTGGAATTTGATTTTGAGTGAACCTCAGTAACCTGCTCACTGAATGTCCCAGTTATGTCCCCGTTAACGCTTAGTGCAAATACAACAAAATATTTTTGTCTTGTAGTGTCCAGCCCCACCTCAGACCTTCTGTTCCAACTGATTTCCTAACATCCACTATGCTGGCAGCATCCCACCTGAAACAAAAGTTCCTAGTTATGTGGGGTCAGGTAAGCAGACACTTTTACAATATTGTGCAGTTATGCAAAGTTATTAAAGCTGGAATTTGTATTGGATGGCATGAAAGACAACTCTGCAAAACCACACAATATTGATAAAATCAAATCCAAGAAACCCCCACTTACCTGACCCCTGTCCCTGCCCTCTCCTCTGGGGTAGATCAGTGTGAGTGTACTTTGCTGGCAGGAATTGATCTCAGTGTCTGAAGCTTGGGCATGTTTATAATGGCTTTTTTTTGCCCTTGAGGAACACGGGGAAGTAGGGAAGAAAACCCCTTCTCACTAAGCTTTTACTTGACTGGTGCTGCTCGGTTGTGCAAGTGAAAGTTGTGTAACAGAGCTGAGAGCTGGCTGTGCTCACCCAAACTGGAAATCATAAATTTGGACATGCTCGACACCGCCAGCTGTAGAGTTCCCAGTCACTTTTGTGGTGCACAGGAGAGGAGGTGCTCAAGGGAAGCAAGGATTGATTGGGGCATTGAGCTCCAAAACGTCAGAGGAGGTTGGTGAGCACCTGGTGAGTTGTCCAAGACCAAACTGGGTGAATGTGTCCTGTGAAATGTTCGAGGGCACATCTGTTCCCCAGGAGGAAAGGAGGGCACTGGGGGCACAGGGATCACCCTGCAAACCAGCCTGGTTGGGGTTTTAACTGCTCTTTGCAAGGGCATCGAGGTATTGCACGGAGAAAGGGAAAGTGAACATTTCCCTTGTGGACTTGAGACCTGTTGTGGTTGGGGGGATGGAGTTTGATACAGGCTGCAAAACCCTGCAGGAGCTTGGGAGAGGATCCCAGCCTGACATTGGCAGTCAGAGATGGAAAACATCCTCCTGAAATCTCTCAGGAATGGTTCCTGTGGAGGGGGATAAATTGCCAGTCCCTTCCCTGCTCAGAGCAGCACCTGCCCACACAAACACACCTGGCCATGGCACCTGGAGCTGGGCACTGTTGGCTCAGGAAACCAGTGGCAGACGTGGCACTAACCTTGATCCAGACCCAGCTGCTGTCACGGCAGCAGAGTGAGCTGTGACTTACCAGTGCTGTTTTCATTGCAGAGCACAAAGTGATCATTGTGGGCCTGGACAATGCAGGGAAAACGACCATTCTGTACCAATTGTAAGTAGGACCTGCGGGGACCTTCGGGCATTTCCAGGTGTGCTGCGTGTCCCTGGGTGGTTTTACTCGGAGCTTTCCAGGTGGCAGCGGGTGGCTGGAGTTTGGAAAGGGCTCTGCAGTGCCTGGTGGATGAATGAGGTTTTGTTCAGAGGGTTTTGGATCACATCACCTGCTGTTACCACGCACTCCCAGCCGCCCTTGGTGTCACGGCCTCGGCTCTTTGCCAGCCCCATAAAATGAGATTGTAGTGAGTGTTGGCCACGGGACACCATTGCAAAAGTGATCCACGGCAGAGGCTGAAGCAGCAGACAGATCATTGTGTGAGTGGCAGTGCACCTCTGCCTGCCGTGCCTTGTCCCCAGTGCTGAGGTTAATTTGGTGTTGTTTGTGGTAGGGGATGAAGGAGGAAGGCCAATCCCAGCATGAACCCAGGACAACATCTCCGTGCTGTCCTGCACCTTCTGCCTTCCACAGCAGCATTGATTTGTGTTTGCCTTGCATTAACCTCGCTCTGGGTTTACGTGGAGCTCCAATGAGCTTCATATCTCAGTTCCTCAGCTGCAGTTTGATAAGAGGGTACCGATCTGTCCACAGGCTCAGAAGCTGCTGGGTGGCCCAGGCAGCTCAAGGTCTGTTTGTGCTGGGGACACATTGGCCCTTTCCCACGTGCAGTGCTGTGGCTCTGAGGAGTGCTCTTGAGTCAGAAATAATTCCTGTTCAGTGCTGTGGCCCTGCTGCTCCAATCTTACATTTAAAATTGGCTTTCTGGAAGTGGTTGGGGTTTGTTGCATTCCGACCTGCTTTGCCTTTCCAAAACCTTTCCGTGCCCTGCCACGCTGCAGGGAGAGTGAAAGGATGGAGGTGATGGTGATTTACAGAGGGAGTGGGAGATTGTAAAAGCACAAACAGAATGAAGGGTATTTCTTAAGACTGGGAACTGCTGCAGGCGAGGGCTGTCCTTGGTGCTTTTTAATCCACTTCCTCCACAAATGTCTCACAGTTCTTCCCCTTATTTCTGCAGTTTCAGTGTTTTCTCTCTCACACAGATCTCTGTGGGACTCCTTTTTCTTGGTACCCAGTTTAACTCCACAGGACTTTCCCAGCTCTCTTCTTGTTCTCCTGCCTGACTTTTCCTTGACCCTACCCCATCTTTGCATATCCCATTTTTCCTCTTCCAGACACTTCCTTTTCTCCCATTCTCAGACTCAGCTCTCCCTGCACTGGCCTGGGATTGCTTTTCAGAACACTGCACCATCCCTTTATCTCCTTGGCTCTCTGTATCCTCTTCAGGAAATATTCCAGCACTACAAGTCTCAAATTGCTGTCACTGTAACTAAAAGCTCTGCTGGAACTTCAAAAAAGTTCATACAAAACAAAAAACTATATCAAGATGATCAGAAGAAAAAAAAATTAAGTTCTTTTGAACACAGCTGGTTTGCTTGGGAGCTACTGTTAATTTTTTTGCCTGTTACAGTGGAGTTCAAATAGTCTGAACTTCAGGAGAATCCAGAGCACACATTTGGTTATTTGATGTGAAACTGGTGGTCTTAGTGACAAAGTCACACTCAGTATCTGTAAACAATTTATTTGAAATATTTAATGGCAGTATTTGCAAAACGTTGGGTACTGGACTGTGCTGAGGGGAGAAGAGGAGGAAGTTGGACATAAAGCATTGTGAAGAAAATCTGGTTTTAGTGGCCTGCCTGGGAAGGGGACCAGGGTGGAGCGGGTGAAGTGTTTCTGGTGGAGCTGGAGGATGAGTTGTTGTTTTCCTGAAAGCTTGGAAATCTTGTGGCTTAACCACATTCTTGAAGCAAAACAACTGCTCTGTCCCATGTGAGCCAGAACGGGCCTGGAGAGAGAAGAGCTGAGTGCTCCCAACAGCTTCTGAAGCGAAAATTGTCTCAGCTTCATGATTTAATTAATTATAACACAGTTTGTTCACGAGTGCTCTCTCAGCTCTATAATTTGATTATGATATAGTTCACCAAGTGCTTTTTTAGTCCTGTTTTTATTTACGTTTCTGCACCTTCCACCATCAAACCTTGTCTCTGCTGCCCAGGGAGTGTTTGCTGAGGTTCTTCCCCTGGGAATAGGCACCGTGTGTAGTTTCAGGGGTCACTTTGGGTGCTGGGTGACTGTCCCTGTCCCTGTTCCCTGTGCAGCTCCATGAACGAGGTGGTTCACACCTCTCCCACCATCGGGAGCAACGTGGAGGAGATCGTGGTGAACAACACGCGCTTCCTGATGTGGGACATCGGGGGCCAGGAGTCCCTGCGCTCCTCCTGGAACACCTACTACACCAACACCGAGGTGGGGAGCCCTGGGACACTGCTGGCAGGGATTTGGGGCTGCCCTTTGGGCCTCTGTTCCTCTGGGAATCCCACATCCCCCTCACTGTCCCCGTGCTCGCTCTCTCTGCAGTGGGTCCTCCCAAACCTGGCTCACCCCTCAGCAGTAAGGACAGCCCAGAAGTTTTGCTCCAGAACTTTGGCAGCTCTGCCTTATAAGCTCCTGTCATCACCAATATAAACACCCCCAAGAGTTTTCAGAACTCCTTAGAGGTGAAATTGCAGTACACACACATATGTATATATAAAAAAAATAGCTATAAATTTTATCAAGCACACAAATAATGTTTTAAATCAAGGTGTTTCCTATGTGTCATCAAATACACTTTAAATACAATGATTTATATCATAAATTATATTTATATTTTGTAAGGTTAAACACAATCATTACAATAATTACCTTTGTTCTCCAGTTCACCCCTATGAGGTGCTGTGATCCTTCAAAGGTCTTTCCCAGCCTAAATGAAGCTGGGAGTGTGTTCTTGGAGTTTGGAGCTTCAGGGCTTTTTTAATCCCTTGCAGATACCTATTTGCATGTTATTTCTTGAACTAGACAAAGAAAGCTGATGCACTTTGTCTTAAAGGCTGCAACAAATTATTTGAGGGATCCATGTGGCGCCTCAGTTACACCAAGCAAAGAACAAAACCCGATCTGAGATTACAGAGAAATTTCCTTGCTTTCAATATGAATTTTTCCCTGAAAAATGGAGAACAGAAAGTCAAAAGTTGTGTCAGAGCTGCGATTGTAGCCAAACCACAGCACAAGCTGTGAATAACCCCAGGCCTGGGGGGTGTCACCCTGGGGGAGGGTTTGGGAATGGTGTCTGATAATCCAGCTGATAATGGGGTGGGAGTGGGAGCAGCAGGAGTTTCTCTGCCTAACAGCTCTCCCCTTTTTGCAGTTTGTGATAGTTGTGGTGGACAGCACAGACAGAGAGAGAATTTCTGTGACTAAGGAAGAGCTGTATAAAATGTTAGCACACGAGGTGAGTGTACGCTGTCTTTATTTTAATATTAATTTAATATTTATTTTAATTATCTGTCTGATACGCACCACGGGAAGCAGATTTACACCCTGAACTGCTTTGTCCCTGCCGCACTGTCTTCTGTGAAACTCCCAGTAAAGCTGTTAATTAACACTCAATTACAGAAGTAGCTCGTCAGAGTGCTCCAGTGAAACAGCAGTTGGGAGCTGTCACTGACATCTGGGGGTTTTATGCTTCAATCCATGTTAAGATCTGAATTAGAGCCTTTAAAACCCACGGTTTCCTGCAATAACTTAATAATTTTTTCTGATATCTTCATGGTTGCCTGAGGTTTTGTGTTTTACAACCTTAATAATGTGTGTTAGAGCACCCAGCTCTAAAAGTGAAGGAACTTCAGCCCCTGGCTGGAGCAGCCACTGCTCTGAGGGTGTTTGGAATTCCAGAGTGGAAATTGGTAAATGGTAAAGCCCCCCTTTAAACCTGAGCCCTGGGTCAGGTCTAAACCTGAGCTGGGCTGATGGAAAAGCCAGGCAGCACCTGTGGCATGACCTGAATGCAAACTGGATCAGGGTGTGTGAGCTGACGCCGAGCTTCCAAATTTAAGTGTCTGAATAAAAATTGTACATAAAAACCATGGCATTATAGCCCAAAATATTCCAGCTATATTTAACCTATAGCCACAGTTTGGGAGACTGTAGGAAGGGCAAAGCCTGCCTATGGATTTCCTTTGAGGAGAAACAAGGGCTTTGCATAGGATCTTTTAAGTTTAGGGGGTTTTGGGGTGGTTTTTTAAAAAAAAATATGATGTTTAATTTAAATTGTGTTTAATAAAGTAAATTCTTGTAGAGCAGGTAGGCTGTGGAGTGTTTAATGTGGTACGAGGGGATTGGTGCTGCTGTCCAGGATTAGGATTTCACAGCTGGACTCTCCATGCTGTTGCAGCCACTCAACAAAACCTGCATCTTCTGGTTCCTAATCTCTACAGGAAGATGAAGTTGTTAAGGAGGTGATTTTGCCCCAGGGAAGGTCTGGAATTGCAGGGAACTGAGCCCATTTGGGAGCCACCTCGCAGTGAATGTGCCCATTGTTGCCCGGCAGGATGTTCCCAGGCTCCCTCCCCAGACGTGGCTGTGACGTTGGGAGAGAGCAGCGATGAAAGTCAAATATTGATTTAAAATAGCTTTTCTTTGCCCCTTGAAAATCTTTTCTTTCTCCTAACCGGTTCCATGGAGTTGCTGTTAAGGCAAAATTGAGTTGTCCAGCTCAGCTCCAGCTATTTTCTGGAGCAGTTGATTATTTGGGATTTACTTTCGCTGCTTGTAAGCAGGACAGTGCCTGACAGGCAGTTCAGTGCCTGAGCTGGCTTGGCTTTCTGGGAACACCTTTTTACTTTCCAAGGGAAAGGTTTTCAATAATCCACCCCTGCCCTGATGTAATTCCAAGCAATTTGAGGTAAAATAAGCTTGTCCCTGGAAGTCACTGTTCCCGGATTGTCAGCGCTGCCCAGGTACAGGGGCATACAGTGCTCTGATCCTCGTGGAGCACAGCAAAACATTGTCCTGAGTTTTTTACTCCTCATCCATGGCAAAAATTGGCTGTTTGGTGTGCTGGATCAGAGGATTTCCTGCAGTTCCTGTCAGCCTGCAGCACTTTGTTCTGGAGGATTGTTGGCTGGGGCTCTGGGTTCTCTGCCTTGGTATCCCATCGTTTGCCTCCAGGGGCTGCTTTGTCATTAGCTGCTCTTCTTTTTCCCTAGGACTTGAAAAAAGCAGGATTGCTGATCTTTGCTAACAAGCAGGATGTGAAGGAGTGCATGACAGTAGCTGAAATCTCCCAGTTCCTGAAGCTCACTTCGATTAAGGATCACCAGTGGCACATTCAGGCCTGCTGTGCTCTCACTGGAGAGGGGTAAGAGGGATTCGAGTCCATAGGAGTGGGATCTGGAATTGCTCCAGGGCTTTTATTGTGGTGTTTGGGTTTAACACACATTCCTTCCTGTCCATAATAGTGACAGAATCCCAGAAAGGTTTGGGTTGGAAAGGACCTTAAAATCATCACATCCCACCCCTGCCATGGGCAGGGACACTTCCACTCTCCCAGGCTGCTCCAACCTGGCCTTGGACACTGCCAGGGATCCAGGGGCAGCCACAGCTGCTCTGGGCACCCTGTGCCAGGGCCTGCCCACTTAAAAATCTTGACCCTTACAAGATTTTTGGCCTCAGAACACACTGATTTAGGATCACTATGATACGAAACCAAACTTTCACATTAAATCCACTGTGTCACCTCACAGAGATAAAACTTTCTATGATTTGGGCTTAATGAGGGTGAGGTGGGGGCAAACTGAAATCTGTTGTGGTTTATTAAGAATAATCCTAATCAGAGAGAATTCATGTGTTGAAGAGCTGGGATCTGAATTCTCTCACCATAGATGATACAATAAGAGCTAGGAAGTGCCATGCAGGGAGAGAAGAGTTTCCAGAAGTGATTTAGAGTTCTTGGGAAGAATTTAAATGGATGCTGTGGAGTTACCTTAGGAGTTATCCTGAGAAGTGCCTGCATTCCCTAAACCTTCTCTCTTGTGTCCCCAGACTGTGCCAAGGCCTGGAGTGGATGATGTCCCGGCTGAAGATCAGATGATCTTTAATGACCTCTTTGCACAGACATTGCTTCAGCAGAGCTGTACCAGTGGCAGATTGGTGGGGTGGATGTATTTATACTGAACTGATTGCAACTGTATTTTCTACATAGCTGCATACACACACACACAGACAGGAGCTGGGAGCAGGCACAAGAGCAAAGGTGCACTTTGGGCTCTGCTGTGGTTTGGGTTCCTCGGAGGATGCGTTCAAAGCTGTGACCGACCTTCTTTTCAAGCTGCCCCTCGGAACAGTCCGGCCTTGGGCATGGGGAGGATAAAGCGAGAGGAAGGAGCTTTTAATTTAGAGTTTTATTATCCCATTGTAGCCCTCTCTAGTGGAAGTTGTTGGCTTCATTATTCCAGTAAATCAGTGAGCGAATCACTGGCTTAGGTATCGACTCTCCAGTATTTTCGAGGTTGCCGATGTTACAAATGCAAAACTCCTTTCCTGTATGTGTACTGTACATATTTGTGTATATTTATACCTCAATCCTAGGTTAATTGCAATCTGCTCAGAGCAGTGTAAAGCTGAATCAGTATGTTGGCAGTAGTACTAATCTGTGACATGGCCACATCCCCGTGTCACCAATCCTGTCCCTCTGTGTCTGTATGGCTGTAACGTCAATCACACATTGGCTCTCCACCACCTGATAAACTCTCTCTTCAGTCCATTGCTTGTTTTTCCACACGATATTTTGATTAGAGAGGAGGCTGGAATGGATTAGGGGCACACGGATTGAGCTTGGAATTCCAGTGTTGGCAAACGTTACAAATTTGCCAGAGTTTCACATGAAATGGATTTTCCTGTTATGTTGTGCTCATCATTGCATTGGGTGATGCTGCAGTGCCTGCCCGCTGCTCTCCTTCTCTGCTGTGCTGGTTGATTCAGGTCTGGCAGAAGCACCTTTGGCTGTCAAAAAGGGAAAAGTATCTTTTTTTTCTTAACCAAAGAAGAGGCCCAAAAGTGTGTTTGAAAGTCCCACTGGAATCAGACAAGTCAGACTCTAATGAAGTGTTTTTCAGAGGAGAAACTCCCTTTGCTTCATAAAATGTGCAGATACATCAATGTGCAGTGGAGGGGACCAGATGGGGACAAAGCAGATGACACTACTTGAAAAGCTCCAAGTGACCCACACGAGTTCCAGGGCAGAACTTGAAAGCAGAACTCCCTTTCATGGTCCCCAAAGCAGTGTGAGAACACTAGGATCACCTTTCCCTGCTGTAGCACCTGCTGGGATGGCTGTCCCAGGCAGAAGGGGGTCATGGTTCCTGCTTTGGGGGATCCAGGCACTTAGGATGGCTGGAAATGGCAGGCTCTTGTGTGGGAGATGGATTGGGGGTTCAGCAAAATGAAACAAGACTGCAGAGAATGTTCTTCCCTTTCTCAGCCCCTGTGTCTGGTAAGGATGGAAAAGGCATTTTTAAGACATTTTAAAGCTTAGTTTGAACTTCTTAAGGTGCTTCTCTTTGGTTCTGGGATAATCTGGTCAGCTCCTGCCTTCCCGCCTGCCTGCCTCCCTGGGAGCACGAGAATCCCAGGGGAAGGAGGGGAGGCAGTCTCAAAGTCTGTATTTAACAAAGGCAGGTTAAGAATTTAACTTTTTAATCTATTTTTGGTATCTCCAATGCTCCCTGGCTGGGGGATCTGCTGTCTTTGTTAAACATTAAGGTGTACATGCATTTATCTCTAGTGCATGCACATAGATCTTGGTATTTAACTGGTGTATTGCAAAATGTATCAATGTTTGAAGAATTAACAATTTAATGCAAAGACTCTCTCAGTTTCTCTGACAGTATCTACAAGCAACGAGCTCTGTGCACACTTGCATATGAAATGGAATTGTACATTTTCTAGTCTACAAAAAAAACAAAAAAGAAAAAGCAGATTTGCTTCTAAACCCAAGTGTTTGGTTTTTGAGTCTTATGTCTTCCCTGGGCTGAATCCACACAGGCAGGGTGAGCTGCTAAGAAAAGGAGTTGTTGCTGTTCATGGTGGAGCAGGGCTGGGATTCCTGCTGCTCTCTTGTAGGTCTGTAGGAATTCTCTGCCACATGATGCAGGTGTGGTGGTTGCTGCACATGTGGGCTGTGTTGCAAGCAGATACTCTGTGTTTACACATCAGCTACATTGGTTAATCTTTCCCTCCCCATGCCACTTCCCCTTGTGTGGCCTCTGAGGTTCACCTTGCCTTGGTTTCCCCAGCGGCCACAGAGGCCAGCAGGGCCTGGGAGTGCCTGCACACCTCAGGGCTGGCTGTCAGACAGGGCTTTCTGTGCCCTCAGGGGTTTATAATGCAAAAATTGAATTGTTTTCTATGTGCTGGTTCTAACCCAGTGTTAACCTGACTGCAGACATGTCACAGGTAACTGTGAGCTTTCTGTGTTTTTTATGGTATTGAGGGCAAATGTAGCCAGAATTCAGTGGTGGTTGGTGTTTCCTGACAAGTTGTGGTGTTGTCCAGGGCTTTTTGGGTTTTAAATGCTGGTTTTCAGTCTGTGGGGATGGTAGGGTCAGCAACAGTGACAATTCCAGACTCACCTGGAATAGGTGCTGTGATTGATTTCAGGCTGATGGATTCCAGCCTCTCACCTGGAATTGTAGCTGAGATCAATTCCGGACTCTGTGATCAATTCCAGACTCACACCTGCAGTGGTTGCTGTGATGGTGCTTTGAAGTGCATGTGTGTGAACTTAAAAATGTTTTAAATTCAGTCACTGAGAAGAGCAGCCAAACTTTTGATCTCTTGACCCCTTTGTGTTTTGTGGAAGTGCTCCTTGTTGACAGCTTTCTTCTTTACCCTGTAGGCCAATTCCCGTTTTCCTCCCAGCTGTGTCCATAGAAAAGCCAGGGAACTTCACATCAGTGCTGCTCCTACTTGGGGATTGTTGGGCAGGGATTGTCTTACCCTGAGCCATGACCTTGGTGTGTGATGCTGTTGTTTCACCCTCGGGGTTCTGCTGCCTTGGCTTCCAGCTGAAGCTTGAGCTTTGCCTTTGTTCTCTCATGAAATTCATTCTTAAGAAAAGGGAGGGGCCTTAAAAATGGTTATTGAAGTCGTGCTGCAAAATGGCATTTTAAGTAGCAAAACAAAAAAAAAGAATTGGTCATATTTCAATAATCTGATACTTGAAATGTTTCTTTTGGTTTAGCAGATCTTCAGTTTGGTAAATCATCTCTGGAATATGCTGCCTCTGGCATCTGGGAATTATACAGGTCTTTAATTGTGAGGAGAGGTGCAAAATAAACTTGGAGAATGTGGACAGCTTCATTTTTTAATATTTTTTTTTTCTTTTAGGGAGGCTGAGTAGCTGCTCTGCTGAGCATTGTGTAGGTGTAGGTGTGAGTGGTAAATGCACCTGACCAACACCTTCCATATCTGTGCAGCTCAAGTGCCTAGAACTAATTCCATAATCAGCTTTATTTCCCATGCTACAATTCCCACTCCCTTAAAATAGAGAATAGATCTCTATAAAAGCCTCCTGATGAGTGGAAATGAGTGGGTTTTTCCCTCCCTACACCCAAGTTTTACCAGGATTTGTGATAAATTTGTTAGTTCTCCTATCCCTGCCACTCCAAGCACTTTTCCATTTATCAGGCACAACCCAGATTGCTTTGGGACAGGAAGCAGGGAATTTGTCCTTGTTGTCAGGATGGTTGGATTCCTGTCAAGGGACTGTTTAAATAACTCAGTCCAGGAAACCTTGGCCTTGGAAAGCTCCTGGTGGCAGCAGTTCCTTCCTCACTGGCTGGTGGAACGTGAAGTTTGTCACTGCCAGACTAATTGGGTCTGAAAAGTTGTTTTCAGCTAATTGAGAGGAATGTGCTGCACAGCCTTGGAGTGCAGCATCCCTGGGCAGGGATGATCCATGGCACCAAGAGTGGCACTGAGGAAGGAAAATGTCTGTGCACATGTGTGATAAGTCCAGATGTGACCTGGTTAAAAATTCAGATGAGACCTGAATATAATGTTGCAGTGGATACATTAAGTGGCCAAAAATGATGAATTATATGGGGCTGCCACTGTATCTTTCTACTTCATGTTTCAGAACCATGAGCAGGAATTCTCTGATTGCCTTAAGAGGGCCTTACCAGTGAATTTTTATATTGTAGCTTTATCCACAGTGGAGTCACTTTACCACCCTGAGCCTTTTAAGCCAGATTTTGGGTGAGAAAGGACAGAGCTGGGTGGGGTTTTTGAGCTTTTCCTATTTGTAAATGCACAAAACTCGGCTGAGACTGGATAAAGCCAGAAAATGCTGCTTTACCTTGAAGGCTGGGAATCCTTCCTTGGACATCTTCAGCCCAGTGTCCTCCTTGTCTAAATACTTCCTGCATGGAACACGGGGGAGGGGGCCAAGAAAAACTGGATTCTGTGGAGAGGTTAAAAATTAACAAAACCAGCTCAGCCGGGGGAGCCCGAGCACGTGTGTGGGTAAGGAGCTGTGGGGTTGGTGTGTGGCAGAGGAACGGGCACGGCCCCAGTGTGGCTCTGTCCGTGTGGGATCCTGGGCTCTGCTCGGGGCCCTGGGCTGGGCTGGAGGAGCTGCCCTGAGCCGGGCGCGGCTCTCCGGAGCTGCCGCACGGATCTGACCGCCCCGGCCTCGCTCCCTGCCAAGGCCTGGCTTTCCAAAACTGCCTTTGCATTCCAACTTCCAGCACTACCCTCCAGTTCCTTGGGTATAAACTCGGGTGGCTGTAGCAAGGTTGTTAGGTTCCTGTGTGTGGTTCACAAAGGGGAGGAACACCCACGTGTGTCCGCAGCAGGTCAGGTTCCCTTTGGTCGCTCGTACTTTGTCCTTCTCTCTCTCTCCAGACTTTGTCATCTTCCTTTCAAAGAAATGCAGCCAGGACGTGGCTAATGCTGAGGCTGCAATAAAATTTCATTCCAGAATGTATAAAATTATGGCTTCAAATTAATGCCAAGCCTTGGGAGGGCTGGCAGCTCCCAGCTGGAGCGCTCCTGTGTCTGCGCTCACACAAGGGTATTAAAGTCATTCAGCCAAAACATTTTACAGAGCTGTTTGTTGTAATAAAGGAAAACCAGGGTTCTAGTAAGCAACTTTTTTTGTTGAAATTTGATCAGAGCATTCCTTGAATTGTTTCCCCTTTGCCACTTTCTGTCTTTTCAAGTCTGGTTTTCATGCAGCTGAAGGGAACTCATTCTGTTCTTTTAATTCTTGTTGAAATGGAACAAATATAATTTTTTTTTCTTTAAAACCTACTAGTATTTATGATTTTAAGTTGAAAACACTTGTCAAAATGTGCCTGTTTGCGTTAAACTTTGTGTGTGTGAGTTGCAGTGAAAGTTTTCAAGCAAATCTGTGACTTCTGACCTTTTGGGTTTTGGGGCTGTTTAGGTGTTTTTGGGGTGAAAAGTGCTGTTCTGCCCAGCCTGTGATGGGGGGGTTGGTTGGGGCAAGTTTGGTGATAAGTCTGTGCTGGTTGGTGCCAAGAATGGGAATTAAAATGACAGTGAAATGTTGTTTTCCTGTTGGAAATGCTGAACCCCAGGGATGTCCCCTTCTTCCATAGCCACGTATCACACACAGGTACCTGTGTGTGCTGGGGGGTTACAGGAAACTTCTTCCAAAGCAGAAGAAATGGAGCCAAAGCTGAGCTAGGAGATAAAATTCCCAGTTTCGTATTCATGAACTGAACGTGGCACTTGGTGCTCCAGTCTGGGTGCCAAGGGGGGGTCGGGCACAGGTTGGACTTGGTGACCTTGGAGGCTTTTCCAGCCTGGGGTTGTGTACAGGGCTGTTCCTGCCCACCTCTGCAGCCCCACCAGCCCTGGGTGGGAATTTGGGGCTCCTTGGGTGCAAGGGCTGTATCCATGGGGTAACCCCGTGGAATAACCTCTCTGTTAAGAGATGCAGTTCTCGGAGTTCTGGGGAATAAGGAATTGCAGCAAAGCCCCTGTTAGGATGCTGTGGCAGCTGCCAAAATGCCTTTCCACATTCCTTATCCTTCCACCTCCATTTTAGCTGTGCTGGCTGGAGCTGTTTCCTTTGAGACACACTTTCCCCAGCAGGATGGGCTTTGGCTCCAGTTCATCCCTGGTGCTGCTGCTGTGGCTGCCCCTGGATCCCTGGAAGTGTCCCAGGCCAGGCTGGACGGGGCTTGGAGCAACCTGGGGCAGTGGGAGGTGTCTGTGCCCATGGCAGGAAGCTGGAATTAAATAATCTTTAAGGTTCCTTCCAACCCAAAGCAGTCTGGGATTCCACGATTCTCCTGGGACATTTTTGTGGTGGGTGAAGGAATGCTGAGCTGCCTTAAAGTCAGGTGTTTTCCTGCCTTTTCCTCTTAACTCCATTACTCCTTGACTTTGATATAACTGCTGAAAACTGCTTTTAGTTTTCCTTGGAAGCCAGTTAAATATTAGGTGATTAAAAAAGAAGCCACCATTATCTCACATCAGTTCTGTCTGGTTTAGCCCAGGGTTCCTCTGAACTGTGCATTCCTTAGGCCTTTACACCTGGTGTATGGAACTGTGAATAGGCTTTTTAACAGGAAATGTTACTTTTTGGCTCTTTTTCTTGAGTGTATTAAAGTCAAGACTGCTGAGTTCTCCTTCATCGTGTTTTTTTTTTAAATTAATACCTTTTTAATTAATGTAATAATTAATATTTCCTTGATGCTATTACCACTTTTTAAATTACAGGTTGTGTCACTACTCTTTTGTTGCAGTCTGCATTGAGTTATTCTGAGTGTGTTTTTATTACACTATGGGGATGGAATAGATGCAAAGCTACAGAATATTGACAACAGAGTTAATTCTTGTCATTAATTTTTCAGTTCTGACTTGGTTTTTGCCTTCATTCTTCAGAACTGGAAGGCTTTTTTCTTCTTCAAATATATATTTGTGTGTATATATATGTAGGCAACTCGTGGGGTCATGTAAAGACACAGATTTCTTTAGGAACAATGAAAATTGCCTAAATTTTTGTACAGAAATAAAGATTTAGTGTAAATGTTGAAGAGTTCTGAGGGAGGGCCTTGTGCTGTGGGATCCTCAGATGTTGTGTTCTTACCTGTGTGCTTGGCTTTGAAACCTGAGTTAATGGGTGGAAATCAGAGCTGTGTAAGCAACAAATAAACCAAACTGTCTGTGTGGAGTTGGCTAGGGAATTTCTTGGAGAGTCACTGTGCCTGGGATGCCAAAGGTGCTGCAGTGAACTGAATGGAGGAAGGTCCTGGACTTCGCTTGATATACAAATTTTCCTGAGAAATCCCAATGTCTGAATTGTCCTGCAGGGGTGGGGACTCCAGCAGTGCCCTGGGCAGCTGTGCCAGGGCTGGGGACAACTCCTTCCATTAAGGGATATTCCCTAAAATCCAATCTAACCCTCCCCTGGCACAGCTTGAGGCTGTTTCCTTTTGTCCTGTCCCTGTTCTCTGGGAGCAGATCCTGGGCCCCACCTGGCTCCAAACTCTTTCCAGGTAAGTTGTAGGTAAGAGTGAGGTCCCCCTTGAGCTTCCTTTTCTCCAGGATAAAATCCTGGAGTGCTGACAGAGCTCATCAGTGTGGACTATTCCTTCAGGAGGATAGGAACAGGGAGGAACAGGTCCTCCTGTGGACAAGGACAGCCTGAATCCAGGCCCAACAATTTTTCTGCCACATGCTGAGCCATTAATTCCTGGTGTTTTGAAGAGAACACTGGGATAACACAGAAACTGTGCCTATTGGTAAGTTGGGTCTCGTTTAACTGAGATGAGGTGGCAGAATCCCATTCTTGCAGGATTTTCCTGTCAGGAGCAGCAGCAAGCAGTGTTCCATGCTGAGCCCGGGGAAGGAGTGACATGGTGGCTGGAGCAGGGAGAGGGGGAAGGTGTTGGGGGGTATCTGAGCTTCAGCTTATTTGAGATTTAAAATGAAACCTTATTTCTGTTTTTCTGAAAGCAAGAGGCCCCTCAGGATTTTGACCATTGGGTTTTTCCTCCCCTTTCCTCCTCGCAGCCCTGGGGAAGAGACAGCTCTGAGGCTGAGTCATTTTGCCATCCATCCCTGCCTGGCAGTGACACAGAATGTGTGATGTGGCAGGGATTTAGGGAGGCAAAGCGAATAAAACCATTGTTGTGTTTTGTGGTGGTGGGCACAGCTTTGCTGAGGGCACAGCTTTGCTGAGGGCACTGTGGTCCCTTCCCATGCTGTGGCAGATGGCAGGGCCCATATTCCCAGGACACGGCGCAGTCAGACCCATCTGCATCCCAAACAAGGGATGGCAGGGCTGGAGCTGCTCCAGGAAGGTTATAATTATCTCCACTTCCCTGCCAATCCAACCTGGATCCAAACCTGGAGTTACTGGCTGGTTTTGAGCACAGAGAGTGGCTGGCCAGTTGGTGTTCCCATCCTGCCAGCACTTCCCAAAGATGCTGGGAAGGATTCTTGGGAGTATCCTGTGCAGGCCAGGAGCTGGATTTGATGATCCCTGTGAGTCCCTTCCAAAGCAGGATTTGAAGATTTATGAATCTGTGATTTCTTGCTCCAGTTCCCCTTCAGGCTGCTCCCTTCCAGGGAGGCCAGATGGGGGCAGGATCCTCCTTTTTAGTAGCAAATACTTCAAATGAAAAAGAGTTTGATTTTGCTATATCAAAGGGAATGAAATTCTTTCATTTCATTTCTGAGCAGCCACCAAAAGAAATCCCCTGACCCTCTCCTTCCCTGCAGTGCCACAATCACTTGTGTGGGGCTTGGGGAAATAATGGTCATAAAACTGCTGGTTAACAAGGCAAACAAGAGAAAGCTCTGTATGTGGAGCAAGGAATCACAGAATCGTTAGGGTTGGGAAAACCCTCAAAGGTCATTGAGTCCAACCATTCCCCAGCATTGCCAAGGCCATATCCACAGGGCTTAGAAATCCTTCCAAGGGTGGGGACTCCACCCCTGCCTGGGCTGCATGGCCCTTTCCATATAGAAATTTTCCCCAATATCCAGCCTGATCCTCCCTTGGCACAGCTTGAGGCCATCTCCTCATCTTGTTCCTGCCCCACTGTGGGGTTATCCCTGTCTGTCTGTCCCATGCCAGTCGTGTTTTTGCAGACCATCATCCTTCCTCTAAACCATCAGCTGAGTGTGCTGCTAAAACCTCACTCACCTCTGAGTGCCCGAATAAACATGATGGGGCAATTTAAAGATCTGTTTGACAGAGCAGTAACCCCTTAAGTTAGTTTGTATCTCTTAGGATGAGCTGTTACTGCAGACAGTTTCAGCAATTTTGTGCTGTTTCTTTGGGTTCCTGCCATGCCTGGGTCTTAGTCTATCCTGTCTCTGCTTTTAAAAAAAGTCCTCCTTCAGTAAATTTGTCATTTTTGTGTTTTCTGGTATTTCTCCATGTTGAAGGGATGGATTGTTTTTACACAGAAGGTTTTGCTGGCTCTCAACAGCAGGGAAATTGAGTCGTTGTAGGAACAACTCCATTCAAACCTGAAAATTATTTACTTGATTTGCAGTGTCACAGCCAAAAAAATTCAATACACAAAAATATTTGTTCCATGTTTTTTGCTCAGAAATCTGTGGATTAACAACACTTCTGTGAGAGTTAGATTGGGGTTTTAGTCTTTACTGTGCTTTTCAACAAAGATACTCTTGCCAGGGAACCTCCAGCACTGAAAAGGTTGAAGGTGGTGTAACCTGTGTTAGATCAACACTGAATTTTCAGGTTGTGAAGGGAATTATTGCATTAAACCCTCCCATCCTTCAGTAGCCCTGATGAGCAGACACCGAGGATGTGCTCGAGATCTGTCACAAGGTATTCCCACATGGAATGTGAGTTGTCTCCTTCCCTGGAAACCAATGTGTCCATGAGCATCTCGTTCCTGGTATCCGTGGGGTGATGGACTTGCTGTGGTGCTCAGGGCATCTCTGCCACAGCCAGGGGAGTTGTGCAGCTGCTTCTGTCCCTCCACCGTCATTATCTCGCTTTATAAAAAGCCCCATGAAGTCATCAGGAGTTCAGCCTCCTGTGGAATGGTTCTCAAAGAAATGAGCTGAAAGTCTGCCAGACTCTTGGAAATGAAAACTATTTAATGAGTAAAGTTTTCTTCCCCCTGGATCCCTCATTGCAGAGAAAAAGTGCATTAAGAAGCCTGAATCGTTTTGGAGAGATGAAGGAGACAAAGGTGAAAAGATCTGTGTGTGGGACTGGGGAGGGGCTGGGGGGCACCTCCAGCCTGTTTGGGGTGAGGGTGAGGGCAGGAGCACAGCTTTCCTTAGCAAAGGTCTAGAGATAATCACAGAACTGTGGAATTGCAGAATGGTTTGGGTTCAAAAGGACCTAAAGATATCCAGTTTCATCATCCACAGGCAGGGACACCTTCCATTATCCCAGGTTGCTCCAACCTGGCCTGGGACACTTCCAGCTTCTCTGGGCACCCTGTGCCAGGGCTTCCCCACCCTCCCAGCCAGCAATTCCTTCCCAATATCCCACCCATCCCTGCCCTCTGGCACTGGGAAGCCATTCCCTGTGTCCTGTCCCTCCATCCCTTGGCCCCAGTCCCTCTCCAGCTCTCCTGGAGCCCCTTTAGGCCCTGCAAGGGGCTCTCAGCTCTCCCTGGAGCCTTCTCTTCTCCAGGCCAGACACCTCCAGCTCTCCCAGCCCAGCTCCAGCTATCCCCGGTGTGAGTTATTCAGGTGAGATCCCTGTTCATGCTGCTGGTGGAACATCAGTAGGATCAGTTCAGTTTGCAGAAGTTTCTGCTGGCTCAGGAGCTCTGCAGGTTACTCCACTGAGGAGATGTCTCCTAGGAGAGCATGGCCTGGTGCCAAGTGAGTTGGGGAGGTAATTTGTGATGTTATCATTCCTTATTGTGATTACACATCCCTTTATTGATTCAGTAACGAAGGAGGTTTTATTGTCCGGAGCCGCTGCAGAGCAGTGAGAGCACAGCAGATTCCTTGTGGCTGTTAATAATAGTGCAGAGAAGAATTACTCCTGGTGGCTGTTGTGCTGGTGACCTTAGTGCTGTGTTAGTGACCTTTCACAGAGCATTCTGCCCCTGGGAACTGCTGCTGCAGAGTATTCCTGGCCATGGCCAGTGAGGAGCCTTAATATTTTATGGACTACTGCAGGTTGTATTTCAGGATATGAGACACTGCTCCAGCAATGCCAGTCAGGAATGTGAAGCACATTGCCTTTTCCCCCCTCATTTTACAGTCGGAGGTGTTCGAACATTTCCTATAAATATGTTCCTTTTAAATGGGCAGAGTGAGAGAGAATATTTAAAAAACAAAGTCTCAGACACAAGGTGCAGTTTGCTAAAGGCCATGACATTGGACATGCGAGCTTGGTCAGCATCCTTCAGGGTGAGGAGACTGAAGGTGCATGGATTGGCTATCAGTGGGAAGATGTGGTTATTCTGGGATTTCTTGAATAGATTCACTGAGCTTTGATCTAAATCTTGACCTTCTACAGCAGCTTCTGTGATCTTTGGACAATTCCTGTCACAGCCCATGAATTGCATGTTTGGTTTTCCATTGACTGTGGGAACCAGGCTGCAGTGTAGGGGAGTCAGAGGGGCTTGGAGGGAGAGGGATCAGGAGGTAGCGAGGATCATGAGGCCATTTCACTGGAAGCTCCACAAATGAACCCTGCACTAATTGGAAATCCCTTGGAATGGGGAAGATTGATAGTAACTTCCCTTCTTTTGCCCAAGGAGCAAAAAGGTGAACAGGACTCAATCGCAATTTTACCTCCGTCACACCTTTGTATTCAGAGTTTGTTCCCTCTTGGGAAGAAAGCATGTCCTTGGTGAAAAAAAGGTGTGGAGGCCTAGGGAGTAAAAATTGGATTTCTTCCCTCTGCTCTCACACAGGGCACAAACATTGTTCAGCAATGGCTGAACTGGAAAAGGCAGCAGAGGTGATTGCAGAATGAAGGTGATGCTCTGATCATGCTTTCAAAGGGAATGTTCAACCCTGTCCCTTCATCCCAGAGGATTTACAGCAGGGAATGCCTCTATGTTGTAGCTGTGTTAATGCATCCCTTTGTTTGTGGCTGTTGGGCTGATGTGGAAAGTTGGCAGGGCTGTACAATGCCACGTGAAACCTTCCTGCTGCCAAGCTTTGCTAGAAATGTGAAGACCTATGAAATGATCTGAGTGTGCTCTGGGATAGACATGAACCTGGACTGGGTTATGGCTTCTCAATAGATTGTTTCAGCTCCCTAAGAAACAACAACTCCGTTCTAAATTCCCTGCAAGGAGTTCAGTGAGAAGCCAGGGGAAGGCTGCAGGGTATGGAAACCAGTAGGTTTGAAAACTGGAGGCAAAATTAAACTGGCATGGTGTGAAAAAAATGGAACATGTCCTTGTGGCAGCAGCACTTTGGGTGCTGGGGTGGGGCAGTCGTGTGCGGGCACCTGAGGGGGAGCACCAAGAAGGAATTGGATTTCTTCAACCACAACCACCCTGGGGAGGGGAAAGCACCATCAGTGCAGTGCAGTAAAGCAAGCTGCTCCCAGCCCCATCCAGCCTGGCCTCGGCACTCCCATGGATGGGACAACCCTAAACAGATCAATCTGCCTGTACACTAACAGCTCGCACCGTAGTTGCTGTAATGGTTTGCAAAATGGTGCTAATAATGAAAAAGTTTGTCTTTAAAAGATAAAAGACCTGTGTTATTTTACTGCAGAGTAGTGAGGCAGAGGCTTGTCCAAAGGGACAAGTGTGGGAGGCAGGATAAGAGCTGAAACTCTGGCTGCCAATCAGGGCTTTTCATTGGCATTTACAGCTGATATTTGTACCTCTGTTCTAAAAATACAGAAGTTTATTTGTCTTATAAATAGCAGGAAGAAGAAAAGATTTGAGAAGAACCTCACCTTTCTTTCCCAGTTCATAGTAACTTATATTAATGTTCCAAAAGCTGAATATGTTGAGTTGGGTGCTGTAGCTCAGCTTCTCCCATCAGCTCCTGTTTGGAAATCTGATCAATACAATCAGAGCAGGCTTTGAATTCTTGAGAAAATTTTCCTTTGCTGTATCTTCTTTCTGATGAGCACCCAAGTCCAAGACCCTGGCAGTCTTGGGAACATTAGTAGGGGAGATAAATTAGGCTGTTTGACATCATCTTGTGGACAAATATTTTCTTTTAGGATTCTCAAAGGCCCTAAGTAAAGAACAGGGGAGGCTGTGACAGATGCTGTCATGTGAGGAGAACTCTCCTCATGCCAATGGCCCCAGTGAGTATCTTGTGTCGATATACAGGATCTTTTACACTGATTTTGTATCTTCATTTTTGGGGGCTTAAATATTAACCTAATTTTTAAGTTTCTACAACCAGCAGGAGGTACATTTGTTCATGTGATTTCTCTTTGCTTTAGCATATCTCACAATGAAAAAAGTTAACCAATATTTTTGGCACCTTGTTCATATTCTTTTCAGTTTGGGTTTTTAAATTTTTTTCCCATGTTTTGGATCTCCTCTGATTCAGTGTTTGAAATATTCTGGTGGGACACTTTCTATAGTAAACACTTTGGGCCTATAACCAAACACTCTGATCAGTGAGGCCACAGTTCCTTCTCTGTCCAGAAACATCGGGAAGCGTGAAATGAATTTTGGTTTCATATCAATATTCCTTTATTCCTCCTCTTCCAGCAAAGTCTTTTTGAGTCACAGCAGCACAGTGAGTGGTTGGTTTACACACCACACAGCCACTACCTTGTGCTGCTACTCACCCCAAATCAGCCTGTCAGCATCAAAAAATAAATCTGAAAATAAGACACTGGAGGTGATCTACTCCCAGCACTTTGATTCACTGCCTCCAAGTATATTATTTGTTATGATCTAATACTTTCTATTAATACCTTGAGAAAGAAGATGAGCAGCACTGAAGTAAAAGTGGAATTCTTGTCAGAGCACGTACCCTTTCCTAAAAACGTTTTGTTTGTAAACCAAAACTGGATCCCTGTCAAGGCCTGTGCTCCCAGCCTGGTTTCATGCAGATGAAAAAAGATTGGCCAGCTGTAAAAAGGGAGGGGTCAGAGAAATAGATGCATATTTCATTTGAAGACAATCCTTTGCATTTGTCTAACCAAGCACTTTCTAATTTTTGGTAAAAATGCTCTTCACAGTATTTCCATACCTGAAACCAAAAGGAGCTGGGCAGAGAAGCCTCACAGAGGGGAATGGGGAGTGGAGAATGAGAAGGAACACACTGGTGGTAGTTTAAAAATAGACACAGTGGCACAAATATGTATTTAAATGTCCTTTTCCAATGATACAATGCTCATTAAGGCCAGGTGCTCTATTGGTTACGTCAGGAGGTTAAATATAGCACCTGGGATGTCAGGACATTTATCCATCATGCCCTGAGTGGCTCCTGTTGGATAAGCAGGACTGATGGAACTCAAAATTTAAATAAGTTAAGTACGAGAAAATATTTTTTGCTTTGAATTTTTGTGATTGAAATGCATACCAACATCTTTTTCTGCCTGAGTACTTTTGCAGTGTTCTGTCTTTCATTCAGAACTGCTGAGCACATGCTCCTTTATGTGCCATGGATAAATCTGGCCTGGTGTATTAACCTGGGTCAGAACTGCCAGGCTCCACCTAGGGCACAGTTAATGCTTTTGAAATATTTGTCCCCCAGAAAGTCAAGTTCATATTCTCACAACAAAGTCAAAAGCTGGACTTCATGATCTCGGAGGTCTTTTCCTGGACGTGGCACTCAGAGCTTTGGGCTGGTGACAACGTGGGCACTGGGCACAGCTTGGACTTGATGGTCTGGGAGGGCTTTTCCAGCCTCAGAGATCCCAGGATTCCCCTTGCCCACACAACAAAAATCTTATGTTCAGCCTAGCTTTTCATTTAATCAATAATCCCTCTGGTTCTTAGCCCCCTTCTGTAATTTCCATGGGTTATTCCATGCTTTTTTCCAGCCCCCACCTGTGCTGATGAAGATCTGCCATGTTCCACACCAAAGACAGCTGCATTTCAGCGGCACAAAAAGTGATGCTGGCACCCTGTGGGTAATTTTAGCCTTGTTTAGTGTCTTCCTAAATAAGATCTATCAAAAAGTAGTGTAAAATGGTCTGAAGGTGATGTTCCAGTAATGCAGGGCTTGCAGAGTATCACTAAAGGAGAAATTGTTTGCAGGAACGTCCAGGATCGAGGTGGAAATGACAATAATGATTACATGTTCAATAAGGTAAACTGGCCCTTGACTCCATTAAGGTTTGTTATTGGTAATGAAGATGTCACATTTTGCATCCAATCCGCTGAGAAGCAGCACTTGGGAGGAAAATGAGCCTGTGAGTTATTTCTGGAACGCACACACGGAGGATCTGGATCAGAGAGCAGCAGGTTACGCTGAGGTTGCTCTCGAGAGACTCCACCAACACGCTGTGTTAATTTCTGGACAATTCCAAAAGACGTTAAGAAATTTAAATAAACAGAAATCAGATTAAAAGGGGAAGGACTGCCTAGTAAAGCAAAATGCAGAGTAATTGAAAGTGGCTTGCTCAAAGGAGAAAGGGAGCGGCCTGCCGCTCTGGGCAGAGTATAAAATACTTGGCAGTAGTGAATGAGATATGACATTTCATCTGGATATAAATATGAACTTCTGGAGAGAGTTAAGGAAAAAGATGTCTTTCAAGGGCTCCTGACAAACATTTATGGAATTATGTGATCTATCATATGAAAAGGGATCATTGTTCATATTGGCTTTTGAATGCACCTCCTTGAAGAACCAAAGTCAACTCTATTTGTCAGTCGAGTGATCACCTCAGAAGTCACGTCTGTTATCATCACCCTGGTTCTATCCCATACATCATGGTGTTCTTGACCTTCCAAAATACCAGGGTTGCTCCCCTGTCACTTAATCTGTTTATCAGCTTCTTCCTTCACCAGGGATGTTGGCTTTTTGTTGGGTTCCTTCCTTGCAAAGAGTTGCTTTTCACATGTTCCTGGGGTCTGCATGTTCAGCTACAAAACATTTAATAAGTGATAAAAATATTGACACCTGATTTGCATCAAGGTGAAAAAGCACTTCAGGTGTACTTATGAGGTGAAATTCAAGACATGTTTATACTAAAAGCTTAGTCTGAAGTGTGGACTCGACAAGTTCAGAGATTCTTGAATTTGGATAGTGTTTATTCAGGTACATTACAGGAATGATTTGGTGTTTATTCAGGTACATTATAGGAATGAAATTGCCTCCATCAGTTGAAATTCAATGTTCTTATCAACTCTGATAATGCTTTTTCCATTGGAGAGCTCCCTTGGGTTTGCCTGGGTCTCCATCTCAGCCGAGCCCTGGTGAGGTCCAGCCAAGCTCTGGTGTGTTTTGGGTTCCCCGAGGAGCACAGAGGTGCCCAGATCCCTTTCCCTGATGTTGCTGAGAACAGGTGGCCTCCTCCGGGGTCACCAAGTATATTTAGGGATGAAACTCGAGCGGGCTGGGGCCAGATTGGCTGTGTGGGCCACACACGTCATTGGGAGCCACTGAACCCACTCGCTCTTGCCCAGTGCTGCTCAGGAGGGAAGACTGGAGAGCCTTTGCTCCAAAGGATATTTACTGGATGTTGCTGGTAAGAACATTTTAAATGCATTTCACTTCTTTTTCTTAGAAGAGGATCTTGAGCTGTTTCCCCACTGTGTAATTTTTTGGGAGTAGCTGTCGTGCTTTGCCCGTGGAAGTCAGGTTTTCTGTCTGAATAACCAGATGCAGATTGGAGGAGGAAGAAAACACTTGGAATGGTGTTTAAAAGTCTAACTGAAGGTTTTAACAGTGACAGGTTGAAGAGATTGTGTTTATACACAAACCCCACTTCTTGAGTTTATTCATACACCTTGGCCTACTTTTTCACGTGACTTGTCGCTCATTATTTGAGTTACTCTTATTTATTTTTAATAGTTAATGATACGTTTTTCCCAGTTAATTTTTTGGTGATTTTTCTCAGCCCATTGGGACTAAAAAGGGCCACTATTTGGTGTTCCTATATTTAACCTGCATTACTTGACTTCCCTTGCCTCAGAAGGAATTGCTGTTTAGCCAGCTAAACACAACCACCCCGTCAGTTGGCAGGATTAGCTTACACGGCAAATATCCCTGGACTCAGGAGCAGCTGTTCCAAAGCCTCATCCCCTCCCAACATTAGAAACAGGGCTGCAGACTCTGCTGGAAAATTGGGGCTTTGCCTCAAAGCAAAACCAGTGTGTTAATTAATTCAGTCAAAGGTTCTGACACTAATCTGTGCTTTGTACTTCAGCCAAGTCTATGGATTTTCATCTTTTCCAGGTCTGAAGAAATAGAAAGAAAAAAGCCACAAGAGCTTAAACAAAAAATCCCAGAGCATCTCTATAGGCTGATGCTGGGAAGACAGAAATTGCCTCATTAACCTAAGGTCACTTAAAAAAATATTTACAATATTTTTCTACATTATGCTCTTACTTATGAATGAATATAGTAGGATATAAAGCTCCCATTCAAACAGGAGCTTAAATGATATAATGAAAATGCAGAGAATAGTCTCAGAGAAAAGAAAAACACTTCAAATAATTCTGTCGTAATGAAAATATCACATCGTGTTTCAAGAGATCTCTTCTTTTTTACTTTCATTGGATTCCAGTGTTGGTGTTATAACTACTGCAATGAAGTTCTTGTCCAAAATTGTAATTTATATCAGTATGTTTGAAACTTAATCCAATGTTTTTCCATAACAGTCCAAGTAATGCCAGATCCCAACTTTATTTAGGGTCTGACTAGTTACTAACCATGACCCCAAGTGCCTTATGAGCTTGACTTGTACCTTCTCATGGTACTTTCAGTCATGGGCTAATACTGTTTGTTCACATTTTCATCTGCTGTGTGACCAGTGAGTGGGGGAGAGACAGAAACAAACCGTCAGAATGGAGGAAGAAGAATACGAGGAAGTTGTGGAGGTAAGAAGAACATGGGAGAGTAGAAATGTTTGCTTCGTGCCTTGTGACTGAATACATTAATCACCTTACCGAGATGCTGCTCAGGAGCATAGATTGCTGTTTGCTCTCTGAAGATTAGGGGATGATTGGATATCTATTAAATGGTTTAATCAGTAAAACAACAACAACAACAGTTGCTCCTGGTGGAGCAAAGTCTCCTGGTTCCTGTCATAGTTTCTCAGTTTAAATAAGGACTGGAACCATCCCACACTCACAGTGCGAGGTTTTCTGATTACTCCCTGCGTAATTATAGATGCACTGGGCCAGCTCTTTTCCCTGCTGGCTTGCCCTGTGTCACCCAATCCATGCTGGAGAGGATGACTTTGGAAGCCCCTTTCTAGCCCTGCCTCAGCAGAAATGCAGCAGCTTTGTGCCACCAGGGGACCACGAACCAATTTGTTGCAGAGATGGAGCCAGGTTTAAGTGACAGGACAAGGGGAGAGGACTTTAAACTGACAGAGGGTAGATTTAAATTAGATATCAGGAAAAAATCCTCCCCTGTGAGGTTGTGGAAGCCCTGGCATAGGATGCCCAGAGAAGATGTGGCTGCCCCTGGATCCCTGGAAATGTCCAAGGCGAGGCTGGATGGGCCTTGGAGCAGCCTGGGACAGTGGAAGGTGTCCCTGCAGGGGGTGGAATAGAGGATCTCTAAGGTCCCTTCCAACCCAGGGCATTCTGTGATTCCATGATTCTATGTCCAGGGAGGTGCATGACAGACTAATTTGCCAGTAGGTCATTTAAACTCACAGTCAGATACCAAATTATTTAGTCTTGGG
The DNA here is from genome assembly GCA_013400515.1 of Erpornis zantholeuca. NCBI lineage: Eukaryota > Metazoa > Chordata > Aves > Passeriformes > Timaliidae > Erpornis > Erpornis zantholeuca. Next base: position 104,351 of record VZTN01014134.1, on the reverse strand, counting down.
AAACTGAATAAAAAATTCCCCAGGAACTGGGCGACCTAGAGCTGGAGCCACGGGAACAATGACTTTGGTACTGAAACAGTACATGAAATTAACAGTGTGGTCTTACTTGGTGGATTGCTACTACACTGAAATTACCTTATGTGTTATGAAATACACAAAGTCTTGCAAAAAATCACTCCGTGTTTGAGGAAAAGAGCAAGAAAATCCTGCGACTCACTGTCACCACACTGAGTTCAGTGGACTGCTGATTTCAGGTGTGTGAGGGCACTTCCAGCTTTATGTACTTCAAATAGTGAATGAAGTAAAGCCAAATGATTTGCCAGTTGGCGTAGTTAAATGCATTTTGCAAAATAAGTGTCACCACTCATAAAGTCCATTTGAAAGGCATTTTACTACCTAGCTACAATGACACCAACCCTCCATTAAATTTCTAATTACCATATTACTTGTAATTGCCTTCATGCTTCCTGTGCCTTGTGTGCTCCCTGTAATAGATATTTATTTGCTCTCATTGTTTATTTATTCCAGTAGGAATTATGGTATTCGGGGTTTTTTGTTCACACAGCCCCATTTCATCCTTTGTTTTTAATTTTCAATCACCACCTTGCTGTAACCACATCCTTGGGCCAAGGAGGCACTGCTTTAGTAGCTTCCCTCAGGATATTCATGGTGAGATGTTAAATAAAAGAGGAACAACAGCATCTAATACAATTTTAAGCCTCTCCAGAATTTTCTTAATTCCTGCATCAATCCAAGATTTTAAACCTATGAGTTCTATCAGAAATTCATCTTCTGAAAGAGAAGGACATGATCGTTGAATATGGAGCAGCTGAAGCAACGCCAAGGATTTAAAGATGCTATTTTTTAATTTCATTGGAATGATGAGCCATTAGTTGATGTTGTAGCTGTCTTGGGATGTGCAAAAATCCACAGTGAATGACACAAACTTTTGCTGCTGAGTTATTTGAGGTTTTGTGGAAGGTTTTGTAGAAAGTTTTTGGAAGATTTTGCGGGAGGGTTGGTGGAAAGCTTGTGGAAGGTTTTGCAGAGGGTTTTGTGGGAGGTTTTGCAGAAAGTTTGTGGGAGTTTTGTGGAATATTTTGTAGGAAGTTTGTGAAAGGTTTTGTAGAAGGTTCGTGGAAGGTTTTGTGGAAGGTTTTGCAGAAGGTTTTGCGGGTCCAGCATGGAAATCACCTCAGAACAACGCGGTACGTCGGAGCTTGGGAAGTACAACTTGGTCGCTTGAATTAACTTTGATGAAGAAATCTGGGAAAGGGACATAAAAGAAAAACTTTTAAGGAGAATTTTTTTAGGTTCAAAGGGTTTTCCGTTCCTGCAGCTGCGGCAAGTGACCCCGAGCAAATATCCCTGAGGACATTTCCCAACATAAACCCTGCATTTTCCATTTTCTCTTTGCCCAGGTGAAGCACATCCCGCACACAGCAGCTGCTGCTCCGCAGCAATGTCTTTAAAATGCTTTTTCCCGTCCTTTCTGAGCGGGGCAGCTGCCGGAGGCCGAAACCCCGGCGGTCCCCTCAGCGCGGCCGCCATTTGCCGCGGGACGGTGCCACCGCGCGGCCGCGGGCGGGAAGTGGCGGACGGGGAATACATTTTCCCCGAAATCCGACAAAAACCTCCCCTGGCACAACTAGAGGCTGATTCCCATTGTCCTGCCGATTATGCCCTGGGAGCAAAGCCAGACCTGGCTGCCCCCTCCTGTCAGGGAGTTGTGCAGAGCCACAAGGTCCCTCCTAAGCTCCTTTTCTCCAGGCTGAGCTCCTTTCCCAGCTCCCTCAGGAATTCTCCAGCTCCTTCCCAGCTCCCTTAGCTGCTCCCGGGGCTCCAGATCTTTTCCCAGCTCTGGAAAAGACGCTCCACTGGACGTGGTGCTCACAAACAAGTCAGAACTGGTGGAAAACGCAAAGATCAAGGACTGCAGTGACCACGGGACGATGGAGCTGAAGATCCAGGGAGCGGTGAGCAAGATAAACGGAATTACAATCCCAGACTTTGGAGCAGCAGATTTGGGGCTGCCCAGGGAGGATCCCGTGGCAAACAGCAAAGGGGCTCAGGGCAGTTGGGTGATCCTTGAGCATGATTTTCTCTGCGCACACAGCTTAGCCCGAAGTGCAGAAATCAAAGAGCAGAAGCATGGTGTGGAGGATTACGGAGCTCCTGACTGAGCAAAATCACACACAAAAAAAGAAATACAGTGAAAGTGGAAGCAGGAAGAGGCCACTGGGAAGGAACTTAAAGACTTAAAACATTACAAACTTCGTTCCTACATCCACGAGCAATGTTCAGCTGGATTTGGTCTTCAAGAAAGGCACGAAGGAAGATCCAAGAAGCTACAGGCCGGTCATCCTCACTTTGTTCTTTGGGAAAAGTGTAGAGCAAATCCTTTGAGAAGCTATTTTTAAACACATGAAAGACATGAAGGTCGTGTGGAGACATGAACATGGAGTTATCAAGAGCAAGCCATGGCTGGCAGAACTCATTAATTTTTATGATGGGTTCACAGCTGCTGTGGACAAGGGGAGACCAGTGAAGGTTGTGTGCCTGGGCTGCTTTGGGGTACCTCCTATTGGGGTTGTATCCCCAGATTTATGAGATGTGGGGGGATAGTGGGCAGTAAAGTGGGTGGAAAATCAGCAGGCTCAGAGTTGTGATCAGCAGTACAAATTTTAACTGGCAGCCAGAAATTATTGGTGTCCTACCAGGATCAACAGGAACAACCCTGAGGACAACAGTCGTGAGTGTCACCAAATAAAAAAACAGGAAAATCCTGGGGCTTAAGTGCTGCTTCTTTTAATGTGGTCATCAGTGTCTTCCCTCTTGTGGGTAAGATTAGATAACAATCTTTCACTGAGTGTTTGGATGATAATTAGTTGAGAAATGTATGGAATAGAAATCCAATCATTAATGCAAAATCTGGCCTAACAATAATTTTTTTTTTCTTTTTTTTAAAAAGTACTACATTGAGGAGACAGTTATTGAGGAGGGTGAGCCACACGAGGTAAAGGTCCCTGTCGTGCTGCATGTAGTGCATAAATGCATGTAATTAACATAGAACACTAAATTAGTGGCCTTTTGTATTCTGAGGTTTAATTTTTCACATCAAACACACAAATATCAGTGAACAAGTGCTGCTTAATACTTTAATTTTGCTGCAAGTCCCTGCTGTGTGAGGATCTAAGATCAGTTTACATGTATCAGTTCTGTTCCCTTCACCTTGTGTAATTACACTGAAAAATTACAGTTTTGCAGATTTTTCATTGTGCCTCTGGTAACAAATATTTGGGTCACCAAGGAATGATTGCCATAATTTGAAGTTCAACTTCTAAAACAGATATAACCCCACTCCCTGCTGTGTTACCATGAAATATTCTTTATGGCATAACCTTATGCAAAACCAGAAGTTATTAATTGTTTAATTATTGCTGCATTTTCAGCTCTGTCTCATAATGATGCTAATAACTCTTAGAATTCTGACCTTCATTAATTCCTTTTCAAAGGCAATTTTTTATAAAGCTGATTGATATGAAATAAAACCTGACGCCTACTTGGGTGATTTTGGAGCACATTTTTTAGTGGTGATAATTAATTTTAGATGCTTTTCATTAGAATCTTAGTGTTAAAATTACTGCTTTCAGCATGACTATGTCGATAAACAAGTATATAAACCATTTACATTGATTAGAAATTAATGCATACAGAGCAGAGGCAGCTGGAGCACCACTCTCCCAGACCCTCTGGAGAATAATTCTGCGAGTTTGATGCAGGAACCAGCCAGAGAGTTCATTCCTTGAGGTATTTTTAAGGGTGGGTGATGTATAGGGAGCAGAATGAGTAATCCCAGTAGGCAAAGCGTCCCTGATTTTCTGTCTCCACGTGGATCTGGATGAGAGCAGAGCATCCTTTCACCAGCTTGAGGGGGTGAAAAACGCTTATCCCAACGCACTTTTACAGCTATAAAACAAACGATTATTTAATTTTTTAATCCCCAGGTGGTCACTGAGATCACAGAGACTATTAGCACAGACTACTCAGGCCCTGAGACCACCACCACCACCTACACAGTTGAGCACAGCCAGCCCTCTGGGGAGGATGCAGCCCCTCCAGTCAGGAAGAAGACGATCCGGACAAAAGTGGACCCATCCAAGTTTTTGACTCCTTACCTGGAACACAGCAATAAAATGAAGGACCTTTTCAGCGAGGTAGGTTGTCCCACATGTTTTCTTTCTCAAGGAATAGCAGCTTTAAAAATATTTTACAGGGATTGTTTGATAGTTATGTTGCAAATAAGTGAATTTATCAATACTAAGCTCATGGAGAGAATATAATAAATTAGAAGTTATCCAAATCAATCTAAAGTTAGAGATGGATTTTTTCCTGTTGTATCAGATAAAATAAACTCAGTTGGCTAAAACAAGCATAAGGGCAAATGTAATTGAGTGGTTCTAGTTTATATTATTGAATAATCTGCCCCAAATTCCTGTCCTAACCAGATAAATATGGCAATAATTGCTAATAGACTTCTGCCAGAGCTCTAGGATATGTCTTAATTATTTTATCATTATGTTCTTCCAGAACAAGTACAAAGAAAAATTCAGAAAAGAAAAAGGAAAGCCATATGCTTCCACAATTGATACCCCTGAAATCCGGAGGATCAAGAAAGTGCAGGACCAGCTCAGTGAGGTGGGTAACAACTGCATAAGGAAAACAATATTTAGTGAGAAGTAAAGAAGCAAAGTAAGTCTCGATTTAAGATGTTAGGTAAGAAGTGATAATTCCAACCAAGCTGCTGCTTTGCCGTGGCAATGTGGCTGTATTGGTGTGGGCACTGCAGCCAGTGTTCCCATGGGAATGGCCTGGGAAGTGGGGCTGCACTGGGGATCTCTCATTACAGAGTGTGGAAGTGCTCCTAGAAGGAGCTCTGTGATTACAGAAGGCACCACCTCTAACTTGGATTCCCATCTCTGGAAGCTGTCTCAAAGCTGCATTTCTCCCTCAGTTAATTCACAAAATCACTTTGCTTTCATGGGCTTCATTTCTAGGTTCATCATTCATTCTGGGTGTTTATATGAAGGGTGAAAATGTCAATATTCTGTTTGTTTTTTGTTTTTTTTAAGAGCAGTTTTTTGCTGTAGAATCAGTGAATTTTTTGTGCTCCAGGTTAAATACCGCATGGCTGGGGAAGTTGCCAGAACCATTTGCCACGTGGATGAAAAGGCCAAAGATATAGAACATGCAAAGAAAGTGTCACAGCAAGTGAGCAAGGTGAGTGAGTTCTGACTTTCCCAACCCTGGTGGATCCTGAGGTTGCTGATGAGAATAAAGTTTTGAGCTCAGAGTGTTAAAGCAACATTTGTACAACAGTTTAGAAGCACAGGGAGGGATCGCAGAGAAGTTGGTAAGGCAAATGTAAATATAATCTTAAATATTTCCAGTTGCTCTCTTCAAATGTCACTACTCTGAGACATTGATTTTTAAAAAAAAGCCCAAACTCTTTAAAGCAGGCACTTTATTCACAAAAGTAAATATTTCTTTAATGTCAGAGTGACCAACTTGCTGGTCTTTTGTTGCAGGTATTATATAAACAGAATTGGGAGGAGAATAAGGACAAGTACCTGCTTCCCCCTGATGCTCCAGAGCTTGTGAATGCAATAAAAAACACAGCAATGTTCAGCAAGGTAAATAAAAATAACCACGGGTCCAAGCAGCTGAGGTGAAAGAAGCTTTCAAAGCCAGAAATGAATTCATAATGAGCGTTCTGGCCTGTTTCTTGTAGAAACTCTATACTGAAGACTGGGATGCAGACAAAACCCTGTTCTATCCCTACAATGACAGTCCAGAGCTCAGAAGGGTGGCACAGGCTCAGAAGGCTCTGAGTGATGTGAGTATCAAAGCAGATGTTTGCATGTAGGTACCAGAGGCTGTTGGGCTGTGGTGTAATTTGGGAGATGACGTGGACTTTGATTAGATATAAAAGCTTCATAATGGAACAGAAAATTAAAATGTGTAAGTGTGCACTGATAGCTCTGATAGTAGTGGTATTTCACAGAAAAAGCTCTACTTGGTATTAGAGTACAAAGTAGAGCATATTAGAGTATAATTTGGCAATTTGATGCTGGATTAGGAATGAATGAAATAACTAATTTATTAAATCAGTAAGAAGACCTCAAGTATCTCCCAGATGCAGAAACTCTCTGGGTTGCCTCGAAGTCCAGTTCACTATTGTGGGTCTGCAAAACTGCCTCTAAAACAGAGGAACTAAACAGAGGATCTAAAACAATGATAAGAAAAGTCAGGAGCTGGTGAGACTGGGATTTTTTGATATTTAGATACACAGAACTCTTCAACAGTGGGTTTCAGCTCTCACTTGAAGGTTTCAGTGGATCCTGCAGATGTTCAGAAGTTCCCTGGGAATGCAGAGATTGAGAAAGTTCCTGCTGCAGGGGCCGTGGGCAGTAAATGTTTATTTCTCCCATGTTTTCAGATTGTCTACAAAAAGGGGCACGATGAAAGGAAAGCTAAATTCACCTCTCTGCCAGACCCCCCTGATGTGGAACAAGCCAAGAAGGTGACACGGCAGCTGAGTGATGTGAGTAGAGCACACTGCCCAAACCCACTCCTGCAGGGAGAGAGAGAAAAAATGTACCTAAAGAAAGGGAAAGCAAAAGAAAAAACACACAGGAAGAGCAACTTTTGCTGGAGAAAGTGGGACCAAGTTGCATAATCTTATAAGGCAGAAGCAGGACTTTAACTCAATTCAGAGTTTAACTATTATTAATTTAAAAAAAAATTATCTGCTCTTTAAGATTAGAGAGTTACAGTATTCACTTATGGGGGAGAACCCACCAAGAAAATTGCACTGAACGCATTTGGAAAGTAAAATAATTCATTTATACAAGATTTCTTAAATCTTACTTTTCCATATCTTAAAAGCTAAATTGTCATCAAGAAAATTTTTTAACACACACAAACAAAAAATGCAGTATCATAATTCTTTGAAATTAATAAAATAATTAGCTGTATCTCCAAAACTATAAAATATAGAATTTTTATAGACTATTTTTGGCATATATCTTCTTTATCCACATTAAAAAACTGTTGGAGGAGTTTTATTTTTTATGGTGCAATTGTGGCTGACAATGCACCTTGGAACACTGAGTCAAAACTCAGGCAGGTGTTTTGTTGTTAGACAAACTCTTTAAACATTTGATACTTGATTTCTGTGAGCTAGAATAAGTAATAGAAATCACAGGTAATTAGAAGGGTTTGCTTATAACCAGTTCCAGCAGCAATACCAGTAAATTCTGTCTTAATGGGCAATATCCCAATGTTATGTGACCAAGTGAGAAAACAGAACTAAAGGAATATGTTAGAGATGAATTATTTATCCTTTTCAGGTCAGGGAAAAATGGCTTAACACTGAAATGGTTTGGCCAAATCATATTTAAGGTGTTTTTGGCCATAACTACTAAAATAGTTATAAGGCAGGTATAAAATATGATGCAGCTTTAAAAAGACAACATTGAAAAATGAATCTGTCAAGTGAAAATGGAGCTGTGTCTTGGGGATTAAATTTTATTGTTTTGTTTCCTTATAGGTTATTTACCATGAGGACTACAAAAACAAAATCAAGGGCAAGTGGAGTCAAACTCCGTGCTATGACGTGGCAGTTGCAAAAATGAATGCAGAAAATCTGAGTATGGTGAGTGAGTCCTGCAGAAAATCTTCAACAGCTTTATTCTGGTTTATGTTCATTTGGAAAATACTGATGCTGCACTTGTGGCTTTGCTTATTTCCTAAATAATCCATGCTGTAGGTGTCTAATTTACAATTAGATGATGTGTTGTTTTCTGTCTGTCTCTGTTCCTAACAGAGGAAATACCAGGAAGACTTTGAAAACATGAAAGACCAAATCTACTTCATGCAGACTGAAACTCCAGAATATGAAGCCAATAAACGAGCTTCAGAGAATGTCAGCAAGGTGAGGGACCTGTGTGCAACCTGTTCAGCTTGGGAACAGTGCTGAACTCACACAAGTTTGTGCTGGAATTGTTTTGTCAAGACCTTTCATGGTCCTTTGCCACCATGCATCGTAAGTTAAATAACAGGGGCATTTTTCCTGAAAAATTGAAGATGATATCATAGAACAGAACGGTTTGGGTGGGAAGGGACCTTAAATACCATCCAGTGTCACTCCCTGCCATGGCCAGGGACACCTTCCACTGTCCCAGGCTGCTCCAAACCCTGTCCAGCCTGGCCTTGGGGGCTTCCAGAGTTCCTGGGGCAGCCACAGCTTTTCTGGGCAATCACACAAGTTAGTGAGCTTTTGGCTTTTAAAACTAATTTTTAAAACCTCTTCCTTTTTATTTTTATTCTTTCCAGTTCAAATACAGAGCAGACTATGAAAAGAAAAAAGCTATTGCAGATTATAATGTGCTCCCTGCTACAGAGAACCCACTGCTGAAGCAATTAAAAGCTGCAGGAAATATTCTGAGTGATGTGAGTATTATCAAAGCACAGCTACATCATTTTCAGTCATGTACCAGAAACCAAACCCATCATTTCTTCACAAGGCTTCTCCTTTGGATCTTGTAGTATTTTTAGTTTTGTGAACCCATATTTGTCATGAGATAGCACCAGCCAGAACAATTAAAGTAAAAGAAGGATGTTTCCACAGATGAGTGGAGCACCAGCAGTGGCGTGTGGATGGCTCATTAGTGGATAGTTCATTTAGATCCTTGTGGATAATGAATCACAAGAGGACAGTTCTTCCCTTCCTGTTTGAAGGAATTTCAACTACTAATGATAAAATATGTGGTGCTTTCACATATTTTTATACTATATTCTGGTTATTCGCTGTAATGGTCTTCTCAATTCCTCTTTTATTTGTATGAAAATAGATTGATTCTTTCTCAGTGTCAGAAGTTCAAAACTCATTAGTCAGACCTTTCTGTCTTCCCTTACAAACCTAAAAAAAGTTCTTTTTAAAAACCATTGGTAAAATGGTGCCATCTGTTCCTCAGTCCTGTGGGAAGGCTTTTCTTTGGAGCTGTTTCACAGTTTTACTCTTGTCATTTTTAACGTGGTGGGGGTGACTTGCAGTGAAATCTCCTGCATGATCTGGTGTTATTTGATTTGCAGAAATTATACAAAGAAGCCTATGAACAGTCCAGAGGGAACAGAATGAATTACTGTGAGACACCCAAGTTCCAGACTGATGCTGCTCTGAAGAACTTTAGTGATGTAGGTATTTCATTTGGGTTATATAATACAGTACTGACCCTCTTGGTTACTTCTGCTTCTCAACTTGTGGTTACTTTGGCAGGTAAAATACAAAGATGCATATCAGAAGAATATTTTGGGGCACTACTTGGGCAGCTTTGAGGATCCACATCACACCCACTGCATGCAAGTTGAAGCTATGAAAAGTGATGTAAGTGTGGCAGTTGTTCTGTTTTCCCCATCACTCTGGCAGTTCAGAGGAAGCTCGGTTGTGGTTCCTTACTGAATGTTCCTTTTGTTTCTAGAAAAATTACAAAGCAGATTATGAGGAGGAAAAGACAAAGTGCTACTTCCCTCAGACCATAACTCAAGAGTATGAAGCAATTAAGAAGTTGGAGCAATGTAAAGATGTGAGTACAGGACAGCAGTGGTTCACCACAGAAAAAATAACTGAGTGATCCCTGGTAACATCAGTGATTTTGAGTTTGGCCTCATTGCCATATGTGACTTTTAAAAACCATCTCTATTTTAGGGCCTTTTGTGACATCTAGTGATCAAAACAGATATAGCACAATCCTTTTTATAACAAGTAAAACCATGAAATTGAAGCAATAGTACCAATATGAAGGCTGAACCTCAAGCATTCACCTGCTTAAGTCAACATATTCTTTAAATTAATACTGTAAAAGTACTTAATTTATTAATAATTTTATTCACTTTAGCAACACTTGGAAAATACTTCATATGCATGTTCTACAAATATTTTTTAATGTTCTTTCAGTACACCTACAAAAAGCATCCTGATCAAACCAAATTCACTTCAGTGACCGACTCTCCAGTACAGAAGCAAGCAGAGATCAACAGCAAGCAGCTGAGTGATGTAAGTACACTTTGGAAACACTCTGACATTACCAATTTCTGCCCTGTGCCCACCTTCACTTCATTCTCCAGCTTTAAGAGCACTCCTGAAATAATTGTGTAGGTGAACTTGTTTATTTACAATTTTATTCCAGCCAAAAATCACCTGGAAATCAGGGTTGTTTTTTTTTAATATAGTTTTTCAATTCACAGTCTATAAATTGGGTTGTTAAGTTTCTTCTTTTATTTTTCTTTGCAGATATTGTATAAATCCAAAGGGGAAGAAATTATTCACAAGTACCACCTCCCTCCTGATGTGCCCCAGTTCATCCAGGCTAGAGTTAATGCCTACAACATCAGTGATGTGAGTATATTTTGAATTTCAGCACCATGAAGCTTTCCATTAGTAGTATCAATTTTATTGCCTTTGTGATGTTAAATTTTTTGGTGGCATTATCAGCCTTCCAGGAATGATGTAAAAACTGACATCTTCCTTAACAGCCTTGGAATTTTAATAGTCTGGCCAGACTGATTTAAAAAAAAACCAGCCAGGCTGCTTTCCCCAGTCCCTTTAAAGCACAAAGCCTGAATTTGAAGTTAACAGGAAAAAATTTCTGAAGGTTCAGTCAAGTGAAAAAGGGTTTTGCATAAGAAAGGGCAAAAATGCCACTGATAGAGTTGTTCTGAACAAAAATTGCAAAAAATGCTTATGGAGTTCATGATCATCTTTGTAGTGGATTTATTTATTACAACAGAACTGTAGTTTATGTACAGGTTAACATTTTTTCCTTGAAATGACATGGAGTAAATTGGAGATTTTAATTCCTATAACTGTATTAAAAACACGGGCTTAAACTCTTTAGTAGAATTGCTATTCCTGACCCTGCAAACTCTTCCCTTTTTTCCCCTCCAAGGCTAACTACAAAGCAGACTGGAAGAAAACCATTGCCAAGGGCTATGATCTGAAACCTGATGCCATTCCAATTCTGGCTGCTAAAGCTTCTCGGAATATTGCAAGTGATGTAAGTAGGAGTTACATCCCATGGAACTCATACCCCTCCTGCAATTCTTTATCTGTTATGATTTACCTGTGCTGGAGACCTGTACTCCTGCTTTAGCAAAAGGTTACAAGTGACTCTTCATTCCCCTCTTAAGCATCCCTGTTGAATATTGGGATATTGAATTGTTTGATGAGGCTATTCAATAATTTGTTATTATAATGGTTGTAATTAAAAGTTGAATATCCCTGGGAATTACAAGCCTGTGTCAGTGACAATGGTGAGGGAGGGTGAGCTACAGACGTGGGTTGAGATATGTACCAGGTGTCAAGGCAAGCTGAAAAATCCAATAATCCTCTTCTTTTTTTGACCTAAAAAATCCTGTGCTGTTGTAAAAACAATTTATGAGGTTACAGAATGAGCTGTGGTCATTCATACTTTGAAAGTCAGTGTTTTAAACCCATCCAAAGTGTGTTTTCTCTTTGCCAAGTGTGTAAGGCTGCTCTCCCTTTGCCTCTAGTACAAGTACAAGGAGTCCTACGAGAAAGACAAAGGCAAACAGGTCGGGTTCCGGAGCCTGCAGGATGATCCCAAACTTGTTCACTACATGAACGTGGCCAAAATCCAATCGGATCGGGAATACAAGAAGGATTATGAAGTCACCAAGACCAAATATCACAGTCCTTTGGATATGTTCAGCGTGACAGCTGCCAAGAAAGCCCAGGAAGTGGTGACAAACACTGGCTATAAGCAGCCAATTCACCATTACACCCTCCTGCCTGATTCTGTGAACCTGGAGCTGTCCAGGAACGTGATGCAGCTCCAGAGTGATGTATGTCATCAGTAATCAGCTCCATGTTCAATTCTCATAATGACTCTTTGACATCATTAACCTTTTAAGGCTAAAAAATTTGTTTATATAATCCAATATATATTATCCTGAATTAACAGTAGGTTGGGATGTAAGTAACTGGTCTGGAAACATTTTATTTTCCAAACATTATGAGAATTATGTGTAGCTATTAAGTTCTAGGAAACCTATCTAGCAAGCAATAACTTCTTTTATATCTCTCCATATTTGGCTTATCCCCAGCAAATGAGCATGCTTTACTAATTGATGTATTTCTGTAGTCAGATTTTAATTACTGTGATTTTATTTCTCCTGTCAGAGATTGTAGGCTATGTACTCGGTCTAAATACTGACTCTATCATACTTAAATTTTAATTAAATCTTAATTTCCCCCCAAAAATGAACAGCCAGGAGAAGTTTTAAGGCCTTACCTGTTGTATGTATATAGACACTGTAATTTTTCTTGCCTCACTGTGCTTTTCTTCTTTATTTTTGAAAAGAATCTGTACAAGTCTGACTTCAATAACTGGCTGAGAGGAGTTGGCTGGGTCCCAATTCAGTCACTGGATGTAGAAAAGGCCAAGAAAGCCACTGAGATTCTCAGTGAGAAGAAATATCGCCAGCATCCCGACCAGCTGAAGTTCTCCATCCCCATGGATGCCATGGAACAAGTGCTGGCCAAGCAAAATGCCAAGACCATGAACAAGGTGGGAAGTGGTTGGATGGACCCAGAGTTTGAGTCTTTGTCTTGCAAAATTGTGGGGCAAGGTGCATTCCCCCTGAAATTATTAAAATTTCCAATGGGTGTAGTGGTTCCTTGGTTGAGACTGGAGAGATCATGGAAGCCTTAGATTGCTCATAATTAAGGCAGTTTCATTTTCTGTTTCTAAAGATTAAACATTTCTATTTTTTCTATGTGATTAAAGATTTCTGCTCCAGAGTTATACTACTTCAATAACATCTTCTTCTGTAGGAAGCATTCATAATCAGTAAACTGCAAAAAACCTGGAATTCTGTCAGTTTTGTACAAGTTTCCTTGAAAGTGGAGTTCTTTACCCTTGTCTCTCATTATCCAGGACACCACAGATCTTTATTCCATGTTTTCCATGGAAAGAGTGTCTGTGAAAATAAAAACTATGCTTCCCTTAAAGCTGGGAAGAACACAGACTGAAAACTTCCTGCTTCAATATTTACTTATTATCAAAACATACTTTGCAAATTTCTCACAAGACTAAAGAAAGGAGGAAGATAATGTTGCTTCTCAGCAGCTCTGTGAAAGTTATTTCTGGTGCTCATTATGTTTCTATGAAATTTTATTTATTGCAAATGTGCAAAACAAAAGCAAACTCTCATTTTATGAGGTCAATGCCTTTTCAATGCTAAAAATTCCTTTGTCTTTGCAGAGGCTGTACACAGATAAATGGAACAAAGAGAAGACCACCATTCATGTTATGCCAGACACCCCAGAAATTCTGCAGTGCAAAGTGAACCAGATGACAATGAGTGATGTGAGTTGCTGTGCTCACGGAGGGCGTTCAGTGCCTCCTGCACAGAGCAAAAATGGGGTCATGTCATGCCTTGTTTGAAAATATTTCACTTCAGAGTTCTGCCTTCATGACACCTGTTCTCTTTCACATCTGAACTTAGAAACTTTACAAAGCTGGATGGGAGGAGGACAAGAAGAAGGGTTATGACTTGCAGCCAGATGCAATTCCAATAAAAGCAGCCAAAAGCTCCAGAGACATTGCGAGCGATGTGAGTTTGGTTGGGTGATACCATTCCAGGACTTTATTTAAATTAAATTACTAAACCTGAGATCTTGTGATCTGTTTTTTTAGTGGTAAAGCAGAGCTTAATATTGCATGTTTTTAATGGAGTTTTTTACTGTTCTTTCTCCTTCCTGCTCTCAGTATAAATACAAACTGGCCTACGAGAAGAGCAAAGGGAAGCACATTGGCTTCCGCAGCCTGGAGGACGACCCCAAGCTGGTGCACTTCATGCAGGTGGCCAAGATGCAATCTGACAGGGAGTACAAAAAGGGTTATGAGAAGGCCAAGACTAATTTCCACACTCCAGTTGACATGGTCAGTGTGGTGGCAGCCAAGAAAGCTCAGGAAGTGGCTACAAATGCAAACTACAAGAACTTGATCCACACCTACAACGTCCTGCCCGATGCTATGAGCATTGAATTGGCCAAAAACATGATGCAGTTACAAAGTGATGTAAGTAAGAGATTCTTCAGCCTTTGCACTGGGAATACAAAGCTGCTTAGCTTATGAAAAAACACTGTAAGATAAATAGTATTATTTTCTTAGTGAAATAAGGTCAGGTATATACAAAAATGTAGTAAATTGAACAAATTTTTCAACAATGGCAGCTGTTTTATTTTTCCTAGACTCTGAAATATTAAATTAATGAATTGAGCTTAGAAATAAGCAATTTTATGAATGTTTACTCCTTATATGTCCCATCAGGCTCTTCAGAAGCAATTCAGAAGTTATGTGCAGATCAAGACAGGAAAAGCTTCACTTTTCCTTAATACATTTTTTCTTGTACTTCCAAATTTATTTTATGCTTCATATTGGTTTTTATCTACTTCATGCCTCCAGAATCAATACAAAGCAGAGTATGATGAAACTATGAAAGGTGTTGGGTGGCTCCCACTGGGCTCCCTGGAAGCTGAGAAGAACAAAAAAGCCATGGAAATTGTTAGTGAGAAGAAATATCGCCAGCATCCAGACAAGTTGAAGTATTCTGTTCCTATGGATTCCATGAACATGGTCTTGGCTTTAAATAATGCCAAAATCATGGATGAGGTAAGAAAGTGCTCTTCAAAATTCATTTAAACTTGCAGAAGTAGGAAACAATCTACATGTGATTTAATAGTCAATCCTATTGTATGCAGAGCTTTAGAAAACGTGATTTTATTTTGTAGCTAATGTGTTTTAAGTACTAAAATAAAAAGATAAATGTGCCATGGTAGTGACACATTTATGTCAGGGCAGTTTGGATTTCAAGTAAGAAATAGTCTTTTAAATTGTTTTATTTAATAATAAGAGATGTTGAGATCTCTATTTTTTAAATTCTTCCAGCACAAGTACAAACAAGCCTGGGAAGAAGACAAAAAGAAAGTTCACATCACTCCAGATATTCCACAGATTGCTTTAGCAAAAGCAAATGCATTCAATTTAAGTGAAGTGAGTATTGTTTGTAAGGCTGTGACCTTGCTCTTATTTTTTGATTAGGAATAAGTGAGATGAGAGCATGCAAAAGTCTCACCTTGCTAACCTGTAGTAATCTCACAAAACCTATTAATTTTCCTTTTCCCTGCTTCCTTCCCCAAAATTAAATACCCAAAATTGCCAGGACAAAGCAGTGTTTATAGTCAGGTTGTGAAGTTTTCGTGCAGGTCATTAAAATATAACAGCTGCTAACATTATAGTAGACTTTGAGTACCATTCATGTTTGTTACTGTATTTATTATTTTATTATTAATTATTTTATTTCCCCATGCACATAGTTTTGTACAGGATTCAAAATGTTTGTAGGTAGCACCTGTTAAAATTACATTATAGACAGGTTTTGATAGCCATGTGCTAAATCAAGGATTGCTTATAATTGTGCATGTCTTCAATGCAGACAGAAATAGACATTTTTATATATTTTTATTTTTTAAGCTGGCATCCTTATAGATGTAACTTTTCACCAGTATTTGTGCATGTGGAAAATACGTGATTTTTTTGCTTTTTAAAAAAATGTTCCTTTTTTCTTTTTACAGAAAATGTACAGATCTTCATTTGAAGAAACCAGGAAGAAAGGATATGACCTCAAGGCTGATGCAATTCCTGTCAAAGCTGCCAAAGCTTCCAGGGATATTGCCAGTGATGTAAGTTCTTGGGAGAAAAAATGAGCAGGGACACCTTCCACTATCCCAGGGTTTTCCAACCTGGCTGTGGACACTTCCAGAGATCCAGGGGCAGCCACAGCTTCTCTGGGAAACATGTGCCAGGGCCTCCCTATGTTCATGGGGAAGAATTTTTTCCTTAATTTCTAATTAAAATCTCTGTTTCTGTTCTCTTCCAGTATAAATACAAATTAGGGTATGAAAAGGACAAGGGGAAACTCGTTGGCTTCCGCAGCCTCCAGGATGATCCCAAACTTGTCCATTGCATGCAAGTGGCCAAGATGCAGTCAGACAGGGAGTACAAGAAGGCCTATGAGAAGAGCAAGACTAATTACCAGACACCTTCTGATGCCCTCAGCGTGGTGGCAGCCAAGGAGGCCCAGGACCGTGTGACCAACACTAACTACAAACGCCTGATCCACCAGTACATGCTGCTGCCAGATGCAATGAGTTTGGAGCTGTACAGAAACATGAATCAGATCCAAAGTGATGTAAGTTTTCTTCTCATGGCTTTTGTTTTTCCATCATGGCTGCAGCTTGGAAAGATCAGGGTTATTCTGTATGAGCTGTCTCCTTTTTGTGGCTTTTGTTTTTCCATCATGGCTGCAGTTTGGAAACAACAGGATTATTTTGTACGAGCTGTTTGTACATTGTAAACTTTGCTTTTGTGTCCTGTTTGGCAGAATGAGTACAAGCAGGATTACAAGGAGTGGTTCAGGGGCATTGGTTGGAGCCCCATTGGTTCTCTGGATGTGGAGAAATCCAAGAAAGCCACGGAGATTGCGAGTGATCGGAAGTACCGCCAGCACCCCAGCATGTTCCCCTTCACCAAACAGAATGATGCCATGGACCTGGTCCTGGCAAAGCAGAATGCAAATATCATGAACAAAGTGAGTATTTAGGGGAAAAGTCAGGCAGGCATTCACATATAATCCATTCCCATTACCAGGCTGTAAGTCTCTCTCACACCTTTATGTAGCAGCATTTCCCTGGGAAAAGCAGCTGTCATGGGTTCCTCATTTTTCTTTTTTTTTTTTCCTCAATGAAACAGTTACTGATAAACAGCACTGGTTAAAGAAATCTTTTCTCATTTTTCTCCAACCTCTGTTCTTCCCATTCTTAAATAGAAATGACTGATCCTGAAAAGCTTGATAGCTGGGTTTCATTAGAAGCAAGACCGGACAATAATTCATCTGATTCTGGATTAGATCATTACATAGTAAAATAAATCTGAGTCAGCACCTTTTTACTCATCCATATCCAAATGGAAAGATGAAAACCCTGAAAGAACCATCTTTTGTCATTTCTATTAACACACCTGATGTTACTTTCTGTCCATAGCATGCTTATACTCAAGCCTGGGAGAAGGATAAAACTCAGGTCCATGTGATGCCAGACACACCAGATATTCTACAGGCCAAACAGAACAAGACAAACTACAGTCAGGTAGAGTATTTTAATACTTCCTATCAACATCTTAAATTAATATCTGCTGGGGATTTAGGCATGAATTTCATGTGTGTAATATTTTCAGAGTAAAGTAAGTACCAGCTTCAGGCTAGCAGACTCACAGACTAAATTGCATTATAATGTATGGAAAATATAAGTCCTGCTTTTGAAATCTGGAAATGCATAGTCTGTACTCTATGCTTAGCATAGAAATCAGTCATGTTAAAAATCCCTTACTATGAAATGACAAGTTAATTGTGTATATTTTTAGCTTAACCTACGGGAGAAAATAGTTTTAGTGATTCCAGCTTTTCTCTCAGCTTTCAGATAGGAGAAAGTGACAACTGTTCCATTAAAAAAACTCAAGTTTTGCTTTGCATTATTGATTTAGAGGCAAATCTTTGATTTAAAGGTTCCTGTACTTAAAATCAACTGTGCACAAACTGACTTGACTATTACATGTCTGCATGAAAGTCTTATTAATTAAAATTTTGTTAAGCCAATCAAAAGGTGTTCAGTTATCTCAGATGTATATATTTCAGCTTCTCCAGATTTGTTTCAAATCCTTACGATAAGCTATAGTAGGAAGCTGCTAAATAGTGAAAAGCTATTTAGTCCCTATCCCAAGCTTTGGAAGACCAGCCTTCCTTGTTTATCAGTCTCCCATTTCCCAGTTCCCATTCTAGCAGCCCTTGTCTCATAACTGAAGCCTGTGAGGTGACCAGAATTTGGTGATGTGGATCATTAGTGTATCTAAATAGCAGGTGATGTACATATTACTGGTTTTAATAAATACTGTTTTCAATTTTAGAAACTCTACAAGCTTGGCTGGGAGGAAATGATAAAGAAAGGCTATGACCTCACACCTGAAGCCATGTCAGTGAAAGCTGCCAAAGCTTCAAGAGACATTGCCAGTGATGTAAGCAGCATTTTAATTCAATGTGACACACATTGATCTGGTTTTTATAACCTACAGAGGCACACTATATTGAAATATGCTTGGAGTCAAAACCAATATTGCTGACAAAACTTATTCCTGACTGTTTTTGTCAAATTTAACAAGGGTTTCTCTAGCATCTTAACAAGTCCAAAGTTTGGCCCATCCATGACATGGCTGGTAACACAAAGGGAGGACTTTTCTGCTCTTTTGGATGCTTCATTTTCAGAGCAGCACCAAATTTGGTCCAATTATCCGAGCCCAGTGCCTTTACAGAGAAATCCTCATTACAGCTCTGAAACAGATGTGGTGACACATGGACTGCTGTTACCATAACTTGGTACAAATACAACTCCTGCATTTGTGGAAGAGATTTTATTAATCATTAGGAAATGTTTCCTGTGCTTAAGTAACTTTATATTTCATCATTATTCATTGTTGATGATGTTATTCATCAAAACATGTCAGTGTGTCAGTGTGAGTTGTGAACAGTGTGAATGTGTGAATCAGATGGCACAGGACACCATTCCTATTGCCACGCTCTCTTCCTTTCCCCAAGGACTCTTCCTTCCCAGGGAGAGCATTCCCTGACACTGAGTGATTCATGTAATCAAGGGGTTGCTAAAACTTTACATGAGATACCATAACAAGTTGCTCATTTATAGAATCATAGAATCACAAAATGTTTTGGGTTGGAAGGGATGTTAAGGATTTTTCAGTTCCACCCTTGCTGTGGGCACGGCCATCCTCCACTATCCGAGATTGCTCCAAGCCCCATCCAACCTGTCCTTGGACACTTCCAGGGGTCATTTCATGAGGAACATTAAGATGAGAGAATATATTGATACTTTTCTTATATATTTTACCCTTACATGTTTGTTACTGTGATTTGAGTGGTGCCACCTTTGCCATTCCAGTTCAAGTACAAAGAAGGATACCGCAAGCAGCAGGGACATCACATCGGATTCCGCAGCTTGCAGGATGATCCCAAGATGTTGTGGTCCATGCAAGTAGCGAAAATGCAGAGTGAGAGGGAGTACAAGAAAGACTTTGAAAAGTGGAAAACCAAGTTCAATATGCCCGTGGATATGTTGGGCTTCCTTCTGGCTAAGAAATGTCAGGAGCTGGTCAGTGATGTGGACTACAAACATATACTGCACCGCTGGACCTGTCTGCCAGACCAGGTTGATGTCACTGAGGCAAAGAGGGTCAACGAACTGCAGAGTGATGTAAGCTCCCTCTGGGTTTAATTCACTGATTTCCATGTAAAATAATTACTGCTGATCAGAAAGTATCTTTGATAACTCACTTTTGATATCAGTATAGATCAGATTGGAACTAAACTGCCAGTTAGACTTTTCATGGGGTTTAATCAATGAACAGTGAAATAATCTACTATGGTTTTGATTTTCATCCTTAACAGAACCTGTATAAGTCAGATCTACAGTGGCTCAGAGGCATTGGATGGAGTCCTTTGGGATCTCTGGAATCTGAAAAGAACAAAAAGGCTTCTGAAATACTGAGTGAGAAGAAGTACAGGCAGCACCCAGACACCATTAAGTTCACAAGTATCCCAGATGCCATGGATATTGTTTTGGCAAAATCTAATGCCAAAAATAGAAGTGATGTAAGTTGTCTCTAGAGACAGAATGTGGGATTCCATAAGTGAATACATTGATATATACATTTTTAAAAGGAGACTCTCTGTCAGAACATGTGCTTAAAATATACAAATAGCAGGTGTTTATAGTCAGGGCCTCACTGCTCCTTGTGCCTTGTTCAGAAGATGAAGATCTTGAGTGCTGATAACTTATTCAGTAATAACTACAAATTAGACCTTTAATGGCTAGTATGTAAATATATTGCCTAAATGCTGTTTCCTTGGCATTACATGGATGTAAAGAAGAAAGAAAGGCTGTATTTCAGTACAAGAAATCATTGTATTTTTTGATTTAAGTCTCTTTTGTTGTTAACAACCCTCCTCCTTGCTTAGTACATCTTTGCTTTGCTAATGCAGAGAAAAGGGGAACTGAAATTACTGCTGTGCAGGTGAATCTCAGGTCAGACCAGGTCTTTGTTTGTGTCTCTTCTAGATACTCTACAAGGAAGCTTGGAACAAGGACAAGACTCAGGTTCACATCATGCCTGATACTCCTGAAATTTTGCTGGCTAAATCAAACTTGGTTAACACAAGTGATGTAAGTTTGCATTTGAAGCTGGGTGTAGAGAATCATGGGGTTGTATTACTCACCTCTGTAGAATGCTCTGGGAATCACTCAGTTTAATGTATTTGCTAAAAGAAAATTTTGATCTTCAGTGAAATAATCAGAAAATATTCAGATTGTAATTTTTAAATATTTTATATCCAAGGTTACAAAATACATGTCATTAATAGCAGGGCATGGAGTTTAATGTGATTAATTAAATTGTGTTTGGAAACCCATTCTTTCTTTTCAACAGTCAGAGGTAGAGAGTTGTAACATTGAAGAACTCTCCAGAGAGTTTTATTTGCTTTAATTCTTTTGAATCCTTCTCCAACAGAAACGTTACAAGGTAGGATATGAAGAGCTGAAGAAGAAAGGCTATGACCTTCCTCCTGATGCCATCCCTCTCCAGACAGCCAAGGCATCCCGAGACATAGCCAGTGAGGTGGGTCTTGCAGAGGGAAAAGAAGAGTGGGGCACAGAGAGGGCACATAGTCTTGGATAGAAATGGCTTATATTTAACAGCAGGAGATACCTAAAATTTTATCATTCTTATATTGCTGCCTACCTCAAAGGTTGTATAATTGTTAATGGTGTAAAGTTAATTAAATAAATAAAATAATTTAAGGATGATAGTATATAAGAAACAGTGTAATATTTCCTGGACATTAAATGAAATGCTAAAAATGTTCTGAAAATAAGCAAGCGAATTAAAATATGTTAGATGCAAGATGATTAACCAACATATTAACAAGAGGGAAACTGAAATGGCAGCTTGGAAAGAGGTGCTTATTGTTGCTTCTGTGTTCAATTAGTACAAATACAAAACAGCGTACAGAAAACAGCTGGGTCACCACATTGGGGCCAGGAACATCGAGGACGACCCCAAGATGATGTGGTCGATGCACGTGGCCAAGATCCAGAGTGACAGGGAGTACAAGAAAGACTTTGAGAAGTCCAAGACAAGGTTCAGCAGCCCTGTGGACATGCTGGGAGTGGTGTTGGCCAAGAAATGCCAGGAGCTGGTCAGTGATGCCGATTACCGTCACCCTCTGCACCGCTGGACCTGCCTGCCAGACCAGAACGATGTTGTCCATGCCAAGACAGTGTACGACCTGCAGAGTGATGTGAGTTGTTCTTTACTGTGACAGCCTTGTGTAGTCTGTCATGTGTTCTTTCTACTGTTGGAGGAGGGGTCTTTGTGGCAGGGCAAGGGCAACAGAGTCAAACCTTTTAAATGGACAACCATGAGTTGTTAAAGGCAAGTGCTGGGTGCAGTGGAGAATGGTGTGAAGAGCCTTAGGGGATGATGGGTATAACCACTGAATTGGTGGCTGGAGGGTTGACCCAGGGGAACACGTTCCATTCAGGAGAATGTCCAATGCTTGGTTTTGTGGTTGCGTGGAGTGAGGAAGTTGCTGAGTTGCTTTATATCCTTTCCTGTCCTTCCAGAATGTGTACAAGTCTGACCTGCAGTGGCTGAGGGGCATTGGCTGGTCCCCAATTGGATCACTGGACGTTGAGAAGAACAAGAGGGCGAGCGAGATCCTGAGTGACAAGAAGTATCGTCAGCACCCAGACACCCTTAAGTTCACAAGTCTTCCTGACTCAATGCCCATGGTGCTGGCAAAGCACAACTCCAAAATCATGGACCAAGTGAGATTTCTTTGTGCTTGCATCCTGTAGGAAATTAACACCTTCCTTTCCCAGGATGTTCAGCTGGGTTGTTCAAGTGGGATGTTGTATCCTCTTGCCTGAGGGATTTGTGTTCCTCATTTGAGATGAAACTCTCTTTTGTGTAGTTGGAGCAGTACTGGGGTGCAGTGTGGAAGAGGGTGAAGCATTAGAAATTTTGGGGCAAAGGCAGGAGTTTCTGAGTCCATGCAGAGTAGAGGCCCCTTGCTTTGGTTCATGGAGCTGATCTTCTTGTTGAGTTTGTTCCTGAGCGTGTGTGATCTGATTTCCCTCTGTTGTCCTTGTTTTCCAGCGCTCCTACATCTCAGCCTGGGAGAAGGACAAAACCAGCATTCACATCATGCCGGACACGCCTGGGATCCTGCTGGCCCAGCAGAACAAAGTGAACTTCAGCGAGGTGGGTGGTGGTTGTGGGTGCAGTGTCTGTCCCTGGGCGCTGCCGTGTGCAGGGAGCAGTGATGTCTGAGGGCATGGTGGTGTCTGTTTCAGAAACTGTACAAGCAGGCAATGGAGGAGGAGAAGAAGAAGGGCTACGACATGCGGGCAGATGCCATTCCCATCAAGTCTGCGAAAGCTTCGCGGGACATTGCCAGTGATGTGAGTGCTCAGGAGGCCTTGTGGCACATGCTGGGGCTGAGTCTTTTCTCAGTCTTAAGTCTCTGTGGTTTCAGCTGCTGTGTTTTCTGGAGGTGGTGCCAGGGGGGCTGCTGGGGTCTTCTGAGTTAGAACTCAAACCTAACTCTCAGTGAACATTTTTTTGTCCATAGTACAAGTACAAGGAAGGATATCGCAAACAGCTGGGTCACCACATTGGGGCCAGGAACATTGAGGACGACCCCAAGATGATGTGGTCGATGCACGTGGCCAAGATCCAGAGTGACAGGGAGTACAAGAAAGCCTTTGAGAAGTCCAAGACTCACTTCAGCAGCCCTGTGGACATGCTGGGAGTGGTGTTGGCCAAGAAATGCCAGGAGCTGGTCAGTGATGCCGATTACCGTCACCCTCTGCACCGCTGGACCTGCCTGCCAGACCAGAACGATGTTGTCCATGCCAAGACAGTGTATGACCTGCAGAGTGATGTGAGTTGTTCTTCACTGTGACAACCTTGTGTAGTCTGTCATGTGTTCTTTCTGTTGAACTTTTGGAGGAGGGGTCTGTGTGGCAGGGCAAGGGCAACAGAGTCAAACCTTTAGACTGGACAACCATGAGTTGTTAAAGGCAAGTGCTGGGTGCAGTGGAGGATGGTGTGAAGGGTCATAGGAGATGGTTACAACTACTCAATTGGTGGCTGAAGGGTCTTGGGAGATGGTTAAAACCACTGAATTGGTGGCAGGAGGTTTGACCCAGAAGGACTTGCTCCATTCTGAAGAAGTCCCCTTGACAGGAGTTGCAGTTGCTTGGAGTGAGGAGGGTGCTGAGCTGATTGTGTCCTTTCCTGTCCTTCCAGAATGTGTACAAGTCTGACCTGCAGTGGCTGAGGGGCATTGGCTGGTCCCCAATTGGATCACTGGACGTTGAGAAGAACAAGAGGGCGAGCGAGATCCTGAGTGACAAGAAGTATCGTCAGCACCCAGACACCATCAAGTTCACGAGTCTTCCTGACTCAATGCCCATGGTGCTGGCCAAGAACAACTCCAAAATCATGGACCAAGTGAGATTTCTTTGTGTTTGCAACCTGAAGGAAATGAACACCTTCCTTTCCCAGGATGTCAGTCATTCCATGGCCTGGGTTGTTCAAGTGGGATGTTGTATCCTCTTGCCTGAGGGATTTTTATTCCTCATTTGTGATTGAATTCTTCTTTTCATGGTTGGAGCAGTACTGGGGTGCAGTGTGGAAAAGGGTGAAGCATTAGAAATTTTGGGGCAAAGGCAGGAGTTTCTGAGTCCATGCAGAGTAGAGGCCCCTTGCTTTGGTTCATGGAGCTGATCTTCTCGTTGAGTTTGTTCCTGAGCGTGTGTGATCTAATTTCCCTCTGTTGTCCTTGTTTTCCAGCGCTCCTACATCTCAGCCTGGGAGAAGGACAAAACCAGCATTCACATCATGCCGGACACGCCTGGGATCCTGCTGGCCCAGCAGAACAAAGTGAACTTCAGCGAGGTGGGTGGTGGTTGTGGGTGCAGTGTCCATCCCTGGGCGCTGCCGTGTGCAGGGAGCAGTGATGTCTGAGGGCATGGTGGTGTCTGTTTCAGAAACTGTACAAGCAGGCGATGGAGGAGGAGAAGAAGAAGGGCTACGACATGCGGGCAGATGCCATTCCCATCAAGTCTGCGAAAGCTTCGCGGGACATTGCCAGTGATGTGAGTGCTCAGGAGGCCTTGTGGCACATGCTGGGGCTGAGTCTTTTCTCAGTCTTAAGTCTCTGTGGTTTCAGCTGCTGTGTTTTCTGGAGGTGGTGCCAGGGGGGCTGCTGGGGTCTTCTAAGTTAGAACTCAGACCTAACTCTCAGTGAACATTTTTTTGTCCATAGTACAAGTACAAGGAAGGATATCGCAAACAGCTGGGTCACCACATTGGGGCCAGGAACATTGAGGACGACCCCAAGATGATGTGGTCGATGCACGTGGCCAAGATCCAGAGTGACAGGGAGTACAAGAAAGCCTTTGAGAAGTCCAAGACTCACTTCAGCAGCCCTGTGGACATGCTGGGAGTGGTGTTGGCCAAGAAATGCCAGGAGCTGGTCAGTGATGCCGATTACCGTCACCCTCTGCACCGCTGGACCTGCCTGCCAGACCAGAACGATGTTGTCCATGCCAAGACAGTGTACGACCTGCAGAGTGATGTGAGTTGTTCTTTACTGGCTCCATTACATCCACAGGTGTCTCTTGTTTTCTGTTCCACTGCTGTAAGAGGTCCATGTGGAGATAGTAATTCTTGGTTGATTCTGAGGGACAGAGGTTGTGTTGTTGCACTTCTTGTCATGGACGGTCAGGAATGACATTTGTTTGGCTCATTCCTTATGGGCATAGAAGAGTCCTGTCTTGCCTTGAACAGTTTGCTGGGCGAGTTGAGGACAGGGTCTACAGTACAGTAAGGCAGGGCAAGAGCAATAGAGTCAAATATTTGCTTTTGGGGGACCAGTAATGGCAATGTCAAGCCTTGGGTGCAGTGCTACATGGTACAAAGAGTCTTATGAGTTGAGCTATGAGGCTTCTCCCATGCCTCTGCCAGCTGCAGATAGCCAAATGGGTTAACTGTTTGCTGGAGATACTAAGAAAACAGAGAGGGAAGCTTTATAAATTGCAGCATAGCTCCTTGTGCTGTCGATATAGTGGGGAGACAGGTTGTGGAGAGCTGGGCATAACGAGTCTCTTACCTGGCACAGTCTGGTGGGTTTACTCAGAGGAACATGTTCTGTTCAGCAAAGTTTCCCATGGAATGAGATGAGGTTGCTTGGAGAGAAGAAGCAGCAGAGCTGATTGTGTCCTTTCCTGTCCTTCCAGAATGTGTACAAGTCTGACCTGCAGTGGCTGAGGGGCATTGGCTGGTCCCCAATTGGATCACTGGATGCTGAGAAGAACAAAAGGGCGAGTGAGATCCTGAGTGACAAGAAGTATCGTCAGCACCCAGACACCCTTAAGTTCACAAGTCTTCCTGACTCAATGCCCATGGTGCTGGCAAAGCACAACTCCAAAATCATGGACCAAGTGAGATTTCTTTGTGTTTGCATCCTGTAGGAAATGAACACCTTCCTTTCCCAAGATGTTGTTCTATGTCCTTCCATGGCCTGGGTTGTCCAAGTGGGATGCTGTATCTTCTTGCCTGAGGGATTTTTATTCCTCATTTGAGATTAAATTCTTCTTTTCATGGTTGGAGCAGTACTGGGGTGCAGTGTGGAAAAGGGTGAAGCATTAGAAATTTTGGGGCAAAGGCAGGAGTTTCTGAGTCCATGCAGAGTAGAGGCCCCTTGCTTTGGTTCATGGAGCTGATCTTCTTGTTGAGTTTGTTCCTGAGCGTGTGTGATCTAATTTCCCTCTGTTGTCCTTGTTTTCCAGCGCTCCTACATCTCAGCCTGGGAGAAGGACAAAACCAGCATTCACATCATGCCGGACACGCCTGGGATCCTGCTGGCCCAGCAGAACAAAGTGAACTTCAGCGAGGTGGGTGGTGGTTGTGGGTGCAGTGTCCATCCCTGGGCGCTGCCGTGTGCAGGGAGCAGTGATGTCTGAGGGCATGGTGGTGTCTGTTTCAGAAACTGTACAAGCAGGCGATGGAGGAGGAGAAGAAGAAGGGCTACGACATGCGGGCAGATGCCATTCCCATCAAGTCTGCGAAAGCTTCGCGGGACATTGCCAGTGATGTGAGTGCTCAGGAGGCCTTGTGGCACATGCTGGGGCTGAGTCTTTTCTCAGTCTTAAGTCTCTGTGGTTTCAGCTGCTGTGTTTTCTGGAGGTGGTGCCAGAGGGGCTGCTGGGGTCTTCTGAGTTAGAACTCAAACCTAACTCTCAGTGAACATTTTTTTGTCCATAGTACAAGTACAAGGAAGGATATCGCAAACAGCTGGGTCACCACATTGGGGCCAGGAACATTGAGGACGACCCCAAGATGATGTGGTCGATGCACGTGGCCAAGATCCAGAGTGACAGGGAGTACAAGAAAGCCTTTGAGAAGTCCAAGACTCACTTCAGCAGCCCCGTGGACATGCTGGGAGTGGTGTTGGCCAAGAAATGCCAGGAGCTGGTCAGTGATGCCGATTACCGTCACCCTCTGCACCGCTGGACCTGCCTGCCAGACCAGAACGATGTTGTCCATGCCAAGACAGTGTACGACCTGCAGAGTGATGTGAGTTGTTCTTTACTGGCTCTGTGACAACCTTGTGTTGTCTCTTCTACTGTTGGAGGAGGGGTCTGTGTGGCAGGGGTAGGGCAAGGGAATTCAAATCCTTTTTTTTCTGGACCACCACAAGCTGGCAAAGGCAAGAAAGTGTGCAGCTGAGAATGGTATGAAGAGCCTTAGGATACTGCATAAAAGGCTTGTTCCATGTCTCTGCCAGCTCCAGATTGCCAAATGGGTTAAGTCTTTGCTGGGAATACTGGAAAGATAGAGGGGGAAGGGTTGTGGATTGCTTGACAGCCACTTGTGGTCTTCCAAGAGTGAGGAGCCAGGTTGTGGAGAGGTGAGCTTACTTTGAGCCTCTTTTGTGGCTCAGGCTGGTGGGTTGACCCAGAGGAACATGTTGGATTAACCAGAGCATTCTTTAGTAGGAGTCAGGATTGCGTGGAGTGAGGAAGTTGCTGAGTTGCTTTATATCCTTTCCTGTCCTTCCAGAATGTGTACAAGTCTGACCTGCAGTGGCTGAGGGGCATTGGCTGGTCCCCAATTGGATCACTGGATGCTGAGAAGAACAAAAGGGCGAGTGAGATCCTGAGTGACAAGAAGTATCGTCAGCACCCAGACACGATCAAGTTCACAAGTCTTCCTGACTCAATGCCCATGGTGCTGGCCAAGCACAACTCTGAAATCATGAACCAAGTGAGATTTGTTTGTGTTTGCAACCTGAAGGAAATGAACACCTTCCTTTCCCAGGATGTTGTTCTATGTGCTTCCACAGACCAGGTTGTGCCAAGGGATGTTGTATCCTCTTGCCTGAGGGATTTTTGTTCCTCATTTGAGATGAAACTCTCTTTTGTGTAGTTGGAGCAGTACTGGGTTGCAGTGTGGAAGAGGGTGAAGCATTAGAAATTTTGGGGCAAAGGCAGGAGTTTCTGAGTCCATGTACAGTAGAGACCCCTTGCTTTGGTTCATGGAGCTGATCTTCTTGTTGAATTTGTTCCTGAGCCTGTGTGATCTAATTTCCCTCTGTTGTCCTCGTTTTCCAGCGCTCCTACATCTCAGCCTGGGAGAAGGACAAAACCAGCATTCACATCATGCCGGACACGCCTGGGATCCTGCTGGCCCAGCAGAACAAAGTGAACTTCAGCGAGGTGGGTGGTGGTTGTGGGTGCAGTGTCCATCCCTGGGCGCTGCCGTGTGCAGGGAGCAGTGATGTCTGAGGGCATGGTGGCGTCTGTTTCAGAAACTGTACAAGCAGGCGATGGAGGAGGAGAAGAAGAAGGGCTACGACATGCGGGCAGATGCCATTCCCATCAAGTCTGCGAAAGCTTCGCGGGACATTGCCAGTGATGTGAGTGCTCAGGAGGCCTTGTGGCACATGCTGGGGCTGAGTCTTTTCTCAGTCTTAAGTCTCTGTGGTTTCAGCTGCTGTGTTTTCTGGAGGTGGTGCCAGGGGGGCTGCTGGGGCCTTCTTAAAACTCAAACCTAACAGTGAACATTTTTTTGTCCATAGTACAAGTACAAGGAAGGATATCGCAAGCAGCTGGGTCACCACATTGGGGCCAGGAACATTGAGGACGACCCCAAGATGATGTGGTCGATGCACGTGGCCAAGATCCAGAGTGACAGGGAGTACAAGAAGGACTTTGAGAAGTCCAAGACAAGGTTCAGCAGCCCTGTGGACATGCTGGGAGTGGTGTTGGCCAAGAAATGCCAGGAGCTGGTCAGTGATGCTGATTACCGGCACTATCTGCATGAATGGACTTGTCTACCTGACCAGAACGATGTGATCCACGCTAGACAAGCCTACGACCTCCAGAGTGATGTGAGTACTTGCTGATAAACCTTGGATTTCTGAAATGTTTGTAATTTCCTTGGAATATGAACTAGACACGTGGCTCTCATGTTTTTTCACATCGTATTTTTCCTCCCCCATTCTAAGATGTCATTAGATTTTACGTTGTGAATGAATCTGTGTGTAAGGACATTATGAAGGCTTTTATACGGCCAAACAGCCGAATTAGCTCCATATAATCCTTCATAATAGGCAGTTGTAATGCATTTAAATGCTGATTAACATATAAAGGAGAAATTTTTAACTGCTGCCTTTATATTTTGTAACAGAACTGCTACAAGTCTGACCTGGAATGGCTGCGGGGCATTGGTTGGGTCCCAATTGGTTCCTTGGAAGTTGAGAAAGCCAAGAGAGCAGGGGAGATCCTGAGTGATAAAATTTACCGCCAGCATCCCGACACCATCAAGTTCACCAGTATCCCAGATTCCCTCCCAATGGTGTTGGCCAAGCAGAACGCAGACACCATGAACAAGGTGAGTCTGGATTTGATCAGGTAACACATCAACAGTCCCTGCCTAAACCCTTGAAACAGGACTAGGACCACAGACCTGTGCTTGTGTTGTGAGATTTCAGCAGTAAGGCTGTAAAAATGTAAGTTCTGTTCTTGGTAATCAATGGGAAACTCATTTTTATCAAGAGCTGATTTAATAATATCTTCCTAAGATCATTACTAAGTTAATTTGTCACAGTTAGCAATTGTGGATGTCACCAAATACTCTGCTGTTTTTCTCCTGCAGCGTCTGTATACTGAGGCCTGGGATAAAGACAAGACACAAATCCACATCATGCCTGACACGCCTGAAATCACCCTGGCCAGAGAGAACAAGAAAAACTACAGTCTGGTGAGCTCTCCAAATGTAATGGGTCTGTGTCATGGCTGGATCAGGAGTGATCTGGGAAGCCTCCTAAAGATGACACCATCAGTTTCCTTAAGTAACTCCCATATTTATCCACAAAATTGTGACTTTAAAAGTACTGTTTGTATATTTGTAGTAGTGTGTACATAGAACAGTGAGCACTGGTGAGAAGAAATTCCATAAATTCCACACAAGTTGTGTGTTTCCACTGAATTTTTTCTGCCAGTGTGCATAATGTTGGGAAGGCAAAAATTAGTACCAAAAAGGTAACTATCAGCATAATTCTGAAAGGCTGTGATGCCAGTGTTCAACATAATTTTAGGCAAACAAGTTCACATCAATAAGCCACATCAGTGGCTTTGAAAAGTAAGTTTTACTCCACTTGTATAGAAGAAAAGATTAGCTCTAAATTGTAGTCAATGTTACATTATTTAAAGCAGTAAAATAAAACTTCATTAACAAATGTATTTAGCAAAGATATTCCTTTGACTTCAATTTGTATCAGCTACTGATCTGAGGCTTTGAGTTAAAGGTAGATGAAACTGGGTGTAATAAATCTAAACACAAATTTTAGATCTACTTCCAAGCATTTTGTTTTCAATGGAATATAATACACGGAACTTACACAGGTCCCATTGTTTAATTCTTCATCTAGAAACAATACAGACAGGCCATGGAAGATGCAAAGAAGAAGGGCTATGATTTGAGAGCTGATGCCATCCCCATCCAAGCAGCCAAAGCATCCAGGCAAATTGCCAGTGATGTAAGAATCTACTTTTCTTTCTATGTTGACATCTCTCCTCTGCAACCTGAAAATTATCAGCAGGATTTTGTAAAAGGCACTGCAGTTAAACTGTGACCTTAAGTAATAGATTTTTGCAAGCAAATTATCGTGTATGTTAGAAAAAAAAAAGTTGATAATTATAAGAGCAATATAATGCTGCTATCATGATAATTGTACAGCTCATAACTCTATATGTGTAAATAAGTATATACAGTTTGTATATCATTATATGTAATAAGGATTAAATTCATTTAATAAGACCAGGATTATTTCTCACTAATAATAGTAAAGCACATTTCTTCAAAATACAAAATAATAAAAAATTGCTGTTCAGTGTTTTAACTCAAATAGCAAAAAACTTTAGTGCTGGAATCCATGTAATTAGCATGAGAATTGCTTTGACTATTTAGTTTTTTTTAATGGTAGGCTAAATATAGGTTAGAAAGGTTATTGTTAGAAATATTTAATATGGCTAACTGATATTTAGAGGTGATACAGAAATGTACTGTCTTGGTCTGTGTTTCAGTACAAGTACAAGGAAGGATATCGGAAGCAGCTGGGTCACCACATCGGGGCCAGGAACATCGAGGATGACCCCAAGATGATGTGGTCGATGCACGTGGCCAAGATCCAGAGTGACAGGGAGTACAAGAAGGACTTTGAGAAGTCCAAGACAAGGTTCAGCAGCCCTGTGGACATGCTGGGAATTGTGTTGGCCAAGAAATGCCAAGGGTTGGTCAGCGATGTTGACTATCGGCACTACCTGCACCAGTGGATCTGCCTGCCCGACCAGAACGATGTGATCCATGCCAAGCAAGCCTACGACCTCCAGAGTGATGTGAGTTCTCTGGCATTTCATTTTTCCTGAGGAATGTATTTGATATTTTACATAATTGGATCAGGCCATCATGTCCCAGTGTGGTAGAAGCAACTTTTTGTGGTTGATTTTTAAGTTTTGTGGCTGATTGAAAATCAGCTCTCCAATAGGATGTGTTAACTAATTGATACTTAAATGAAATCCTGTAACTCCAGAGTTGCTATCTATGATTTATCATTCTGTGGAAGTTGGATAATGATTTAACTCTTAATGTAGATGAAATGCAGTTGTTTTTTCTATATTATCTCTTGTGCTTTGAATTTATTTAAAGTAATTGATTCAGTTGATAGTGAACTATTCACCGTGTAAGTTGCATTATTGATAAAATAATCAGTGGGGGTGACTTTTTTTTTTTTTAATTTTTAACAGAACTGCTACAAGTCTGACCTGGAATGGCTGCGGGGCATTGGTTGGGTCCCAATTGGTTCCTTGGAAGTTGAGAAAGCCAAGAGAGCAGGGGAGATCCTGAGTGATAAAATTTACCGCCAGCGTCCGGACACCATCAAGTTCACAAGTGTCACGGATTCCCTGGAGATGGTGTTGGCCAAGCAGAATGCAGACACCATGAACAAGGTGAGTCCTGATGCCACTGGGTGGCACATCAGAGGTCTCTGCCTCCTTTCCTGGAGACAGGACTGGGAATGAACTGGAATGAGCACAAGCAATGCTCATAGGTTTATTCCTTCTCCTTAATCAATGTGGTGTTTTATTAGTGTAACATTTCCACAAGTCAAGTCTCCTTTTGTTAATACTATCTCTTCCTAATTACCTAAGTGATAATCCCTGTTATATTTCCTATATTTTTCTCTGGTATGGTCTATGTTTTTTCTGATTATTGAGATATTTACCTGTTTTGGAATGTCCTATAAATCTCCTCCTGTTTTCCTTCTTAGCGTTTGTACACTGAAGCGTGGAACAAAGACAAGACCACGATTCATGTCATGCCTGACACCCCAGAAATCCTGTTGGCCAAACAAAACAGACTGAACTACAGTGAGGTGAGTGCAACTGAAGAGGTGAGACAGTTAACTTGTACTTCTGACAAGTACGCTTTAGTCATTTTTGATTTTTAGTTAATATTAAAGTATCGTGGTTTTGTTTGTTTTCATAAATGGTCTGTTCTGGTGCTGAAATTGGAGCTGTTCTTTCACTGGAATTCACTTCTTGGATACCTAATTGGTCTTTTAAAATACATTATTCACAATAAATGAGAAATCAGTTTTACAACAAGGCATAGAAATAACTAGTTTCGCTTTCCCTAGATGATTTCCATTTTCCAAGAGTCTACAATAAAATTACATGGTCTTTGACATCTGCATTCTTTTATTCTCTATGAATATGGAGTTGGGTTCAAGATGTTTAAGTTGCCTGAAGATCAACAATATTGNGGTCTTTTAAAATACATTATTCACAATAAATGAGAAATCAGTTTTACAACAAGGCATAGAAATAACTAGTTTCGCTTTCCCTAGATGATTTCCATTTTCCAAGAGTCTACAATAAAATTACATGGTCTTTGACATCTGCATTCTTTTATTCTCTATGAATATGGAGTTGGGTTCAAGATGTTTAAGTTGCCTGAAGATCAACAATATTGTTTAGGGACTTGAACAGTTTTATTACTCAGACATGCTTAACTGAAATGCAGTTTTGAATTTTATTTTTTGAAACTAAAGTGTGAGTTTTGTTCTCACAGAAAATGTACAAACTGGCCTTAGAGGAGTCAAAGAAGAAGGGCCATGATTTGCGTTATGATGCCATTCCCATTCAGTCTGCCAAAGCCTCCAGGGAGATTGCCAGTGAGGTAAGCAGGCTTCCTTCTCATTTCTCTAAGGATTTGTAATGGAAAAGAATCAGAATGTTTCTTCCATTGTGTGTTGATGTCATACTTCATAGAATAGATAGTATTGAAATTTATTTTCAAAGTGATTCTATTTAATGATTCTACTGCTTGCCTTTAGTGCATGGGAGGAATGGATAGCCAGTATTTTTATGATGAGGGATATATCACTGTAATAAATTAATAGAAAAATGTGAAAGTTAATTATTTGCCTCCTGCAATACTTCTGTTGATATCCATGGATTTTCAAGTAGCATGATCAAAAAGGTGTATGAATCAATGGCAGTTTGTTAGGTTAATTTCTGATTCAAACAATATTTCTGTTCAAGTGTCATAATGACATTCAAGATGACTTGGACATAAAACCAGGGATAAACT
Organism: Erpornis zantholeuca; assembly: GCA_013400515.1. NCBI lineage: Eukaryota > Metazoa > Chordata > Aves > Passeriformes > Timaliidae > Erpornis > Erpornis zantholeuca. The sequence goes on along the minus strand of VZTN01014134.1, from coordinate 70,857 downwards.
ATGCAATGGCTATGATAGCTTTTGGTTCTAGGATGAGGCAGCATCTCTTAGAGGTGGAGGATAACAGACTTTTATGCTCCTTGTTTGCTATCAAGTTTGATATTTCAACTGTTTGTTTTCAGATCAAATCATACAGTATTAATGAAGGAGTATTGTAAAAGGTTTTTTAAGTAAGTTAATATTTACAATTTAATCTTAATAATAAAATAATGTGAAATACCAAACTTGTTAGAAGATGACATTAAATGTTTAGTGAATTGAAAGTATGTTAGTTATATAAAAAGTCTGAGATAATTATATCTAATAAAAATGCTTCTTATATGAACATTAACCCCAGAGTAGGAAGTCTTATCTCATATTTTTATCTTTACAAAATAATAGTATGTTAAACTGTTAGAATTATTTATTAATTTACCAATACACTAAGTAACTTTAAATACCTTCTGTTTCAGTACAAGTACAAGGAAGGATATCGGAAGCAGCTGGGTCACCACATCGGGGCCAGGAACATCGAGGACGACCCCAAGATGATGTGGTCGATGCACGTGGCCAAGATCCAGAGTGACAGGGAGTACAAGAAAGCCTTTGAGAAGTCCAAGACTCACTTCAGCAGCCCTGTGGACATGCTGGGAATTGTGTTGGCCAAGAAATGCCAAGGGTTGGTCAGCGATGTTGACTACCGGCACTACCTGCACCAGTGGATCTGTCTGCCCGACCAGAACGATGTGATCCATGCCAAGCAAGCCTACGACCTCCAGAGTGATGTGAGTTCTCTGGCATTTCATTTTTGCTGAGGAACATTTTACACAGTTGGATCAGGCCACCATGTTCTGATGGGGTAGAACCAACTTCTCGAGATTTATTTTTATGTTTCACAGTTAATTGACACTCAAATCTCCTACAGGTTATATTAACTAATTGATATTTAAATGAAATCCTGTAATTGCAGGCTTTAGACTATTTATCATTTAAAATTCTGTGAAACTTGGATAATGATTTCACCTTTAATGTAGGTGAAATGAAGTCATTTTTTCTACAATTTTCTCTACAGCTTTGAATTTATTTGAATGAAGAGCTGATAGGAAGGTTATTTTCCTTTGGAAAGATGCACGGTGTAACGTACATTATTATAATTATGATTGTTTTACTAAAATGACTTGTGTAACTTTTTCTTGCAACAGAACTGCTACAAGTCTGACCTGGAATGGCTGCGGGGCATTGGTTGGGTCCCAATTGGTTCCTTGGAAGTTGAGAAAGCCAAGAGAGCAGGGGAGATCCTGAGTGATAAAATTTACCGCCAGCGTCCGGACACCATCAAGTTCACAAGTGTCACGGATTCCCTGGAGATGGTGTTGGCCAAGCAGAATGCAGACACCATGAACAAGGTGAGTCCTGCTGCCACTGGCTGGCACATCAGAGGTGTCTGCCTCCTCCCCTGGAGACAGGACTGGGAATGAACTGAAATGAGCACAAGCAACGCTGCAGTTCAGACATGATGTATTTTCCATCAGTGTGCTCTTTTATTTCACTCAAAACTCTTAGGCCAGGTAGTGGAAGACTAAAATTTGTGTGATATTCATCATTTTACATTTGAATCATTTCCTTGACTTGTGTGTGCGGTGGACACTAATAATGCTTTGATAAATCTCTTCCTGTTTTCCTCCTTAGCGTTTGTACACTGAAGCGTGGAACAAAGACAAGACCACGATTCATGTCATGCCTGACACCCCAGAAATCCTGTTGGCCAAACAAAACAGACTGAACTACAGTGAGGTGAGTGCAACTGAAGAGGTGAGACAGTTAACTTGTACTTCTGACAAGCAAACTTTTGTCATCTTTGATTTTTAAAAAAAAATGTTGTCGGGTTGTTTGTTTTCATAAATGGTCTGTTCTGGTGCTGAAATTGGAGTTGTTCTTTCACTGGAATTCACTTCTTGGATACCTAATTGGTCTTTTAAAATACATTATTCACCATAAATGAGAAATCATTTCTACAGCAAGTTGTGGAAATAGGCAATTTAACTTTTCAAATGTTCCAGTCTTATCCTTCCCTAAATGATTTCCATTTTTCAAACATCTACAATAAAATTACATGGTCTTTGAAATCTGCATTTAAAAAATTTTCTAGAGAACAGTATTTAAATTGTCTGAAGGTCAACAGTATTATTTAGGGACTTGAACAGTTTTATTACTCAGACATGCTTAACTGAAATGCAGTTTTGAATTTTGTTTTTTGAAACTAAAGTGTGAGTTTTGTTCTCACAGAAAATGTACAAACTGGCCTTAGAGGAGTCAAAGAAGAAGGGCCATGATTTGCGTTATGATGCCATTCCCATTCAGTCTGCCAAAGCCTCCAGGGAGATTGCCAGTGAGGTAAGCAGGCTTCCTTCTCATTTCTCTAAGGGTTTGGTAATGGAAAAGAATCAGAATGTTTGTTCCACTGTTTGTTAATGTCATATATTTACAAACTAGATAATATTGAAATTTATTTACAAAGCAATTCTACCACATGCCTTTAGTGGACCAAAAAAATGGATAGCCAATATTTTTGCCTGAGTTATGTATCACAGTACCAAATAAATATAATAACATGAAGATTATTTATATGCCCCCCATTGCCATCCATGGATGTTCAAGTACAATGATCAAAAGGATGTAGGAGTCCATGCTAGAGTTTGTCAAGTTAATTTCTGATTCAAAATAGAAAGCACTTTAAAGTCTGTCTCCAAAAGAGATATGTAAGTAAATCAATTTTGAAAGTTTATATGCTTGTCTTTTCTGGTTGAAAGAAATAATAATGTTTCAGTGTCACATTGAAATTCAAAACATTGGAATACAAAACCAAGAAAAAAACTGCAGTGACTGGGACAAGTTTTGCTTCTAGGATGAGTCAACATCACTAAGAGACAGAGAATAACAGATTTTTATGCTTGTTGTTTTTCTACCGAGAAATCTATTTAAATGCATTGTGTTAAAAAAGGATAAAACATATAAATATATGTATGTATTTTTTTCCTACAGTACAAGTACAAGGAAGGATATCGGAAGCAGCTGGGTCACCACATCGGGGCCAGGAACATCGAGGATGACCCCAAGATGATGTGGTCGATGCATGTGGCCAAGATCCAGAGTGACAGGGAGTACAAGAAGGACTTTGAGAAGTCCAAGACAAGGTTCAGCAGCCCTGTGGACATGCTGGGAATTGTGTTGGCCAAGAAATGCCAAGGGTTGGTCAGCGATGTTGACTACCGGCACTACCTGCACCAGTGGATCTGTCTGCCCGACCAGAACGATGTGATCCACGCCAAGCAAGCCTACGACCTCCAGAGTGATGTGAGCAAATCCTTACATTTGTAATACATAATTAAATACTCTGGGTCTTGTACAATCTAATTTTTAAAATATGGATTATAAGCCTTAGTGGCTTGCATCGGACTTGTTGAAATGTTTATCGTTCTTTCATCAAATTTATGTTTAATCCTGTTTCTTCAGTCCTTAACCTAGGGTATATTAATTATTTTACCTAATCTTCAAAAATAACTAATGTTTTCAGAATCACATCCTCAGAAGCATACCCAGTTGTTCATTTAAGATGTGCTCGTTTGTATTAATTTTAACATTTGATCATACTTGCATGTGTATAACAAACTTTCAAAATTTTTCAGGCTGTTTACAAATCAGACCTGGAATGGCTGAGAGGCATTGGATGGGTTCCTATTGGTTCCCTGGAAGTTGAGAAAGCCAAGAAGGCTGGAGAAATCCTCAGTGACAGGAAGTATCGCCAACCTGCAGACCAAATCAAATTTACCAGCGTGACCGATTCCTTGGCCATGGTCTTAGCCAAGCAAAATGCTGAGATCATGAACAAGGTGAGGGTGGTATTGCCAGTTAATAGAACTTGTTCATGAGGTGAAAAATACAAAATACAATGTAGAGCTGAAGACTTGTGGGTTTAAGAGAAAATCAGTGTCCAAATTCAGTCAATTGTACAGGAGAGCTGTTCTCTCAGGGCTCAGTTTGAAGTGAGCAGTTGGTAAAAATCTACAGAAAAAAGTCCCTTAAATCACAGATTTTCCAAGAGTAATACTGCATGATAAACAACTTATGAGGTATTTCAGGTTCTCTGGAGGTGAAACTTCTGCAATATACCTCAGATCTGGAGGGTGAAAGTCACTTAGTACCTCCTCCATCTCCTATGTGAGAAGCATAATCAAACAACTTATACAGAATAATTAATACAGTTTTCCTCCTATGGCTGTTTCTCCACAATCCGAAATCAATCAATTGCTGCACCATCTTAGCCTGAGAAATAATCAGGAGGGAAAAAGTTTCCTTCTTGAGCTGTTCAGAGAGAAGCTTTTCTGAGTCAGGGTATTTAGACCTGACTTGAGTTACCCATAGCAGTTTGTAAAATAATCGTAATTGTAAAATAATTTCATAAAGAACTGCTTGTAAAGGGCTGTTTTCCTCTCTTGTAGCGCCTGTACACAGAAGCCTGGGATGCAGACAAGAAGTCCATCCATGTCATGCCTGACACACCAGACATCCTGTTAGCAAAGGCCAACGCAGCCAATGTTAGCCATGTAAGGACATTTAAACATTTACTAAACTAGTAGAAATTCAGAGTTAAGTCAGCATTTCTTTAATTGTGAAGAAGTTCTATAATATGCAGTCATGAAAATTTTGAGAGAAAACTATGAAACATAGAAATCCCACTTTTCAGAATATTGATAAGCCATTTCCTGTCTTCTTTTGTGTAGAAACTTTATGTACAAGCCTGGGAAGAGGCCAAAAAGAAGGGTTATGACATGAGAGCTGATGCAATTCCAATCAAAACTGCAAAAGCATCAAGAGATATCGCGAGTGATGTATGTTCTTTCATTTACATTTATTTTCAGTTGCCTTAAAAACCAGAATATATATTTTTGTGATCGGTAGCAGTACGAAATTATGGCACCTTCAACCCAGATTCACTTCTTTTTGTATTTCTAGTACAAGTACAAAGAAACCCACGAGAAGGAGAAAGGCCACTACATCGGGTGCCCCAGTGCCAAGGAGGACCCCAAGCTGGCGTGGGCCGCGCGCGCCATGGCCCTGCAGAACGACCGCCTCTACAAGAAGGCCTACAATGATTCCAAGACACAGATCCACATCCCTGTGGATGCCCTGTCGGTGCAGGCAGCCAAGGAGTGCCAGACCCTGGTCAGTGACGTTGACTACCGGCAGTACCTGCACCAGTGGACCTGCCTTCCTGACCAGAACGACGTGATCCACGCGCGGCAGGCCTACGACCTCCAGAGCGACGTGAGTGACAATAACTGTGGGAAAGCTTTAGGGCAGCTCTGTGAGGCTCTGTTTGTTACTGACTGGCAAATACACTTTCAAATGCACATTCATGAGCCTGCAGTCTGTTCTGGTATGCTAATTCATCCTTTCCAAAGGATTTCACCCGGGGGGCCTGAAATATTTGGGCAGTTCATAAGGAAGCCATGTTTTCTTGGTCTACTCTAGAATATTTGCTTGCAGAGTTCTTGGAGATTATGCCCCTGGTTTGAATGCAGTGTCTTAAAAGTATCGTTTTTTCTGTGCAAATCAGGGGTTCTGTGTCTAGAAAGGGCCTGATACAGCACAGCATCACTGGCTGCTTGTTGTGTGAGAGTATGAGAACAAGGTGGGGAAAGCCTGATAAAAAACCTTCTTGCACTTAGAGTTAGAACTACAGAATCCCAAAATGTTTTGGGTTGGAAAAGATCATATTCCAACCCCTTGCCACGGGCAGGGACACCTTTCTCTAGACCTGGTTATTAAGGGCCTCATCCAGACTTGTCTTGAACATCTCCAGCAACTGACAGTCCACCAGCTCTCTGGGCAAAGAGTTATTTCTGCAATGCCAGTAACCCTTGATTTGTTTGTAGAACGTGTACAAGTCCGACCTGGAATGGCTGCGAGGCATTGGCTGGCTAACAGAAGGTTCTGTGGATGTGGTCAAAGCCAAGAAAGCCCAGGAGCTCCTCAATGAGCGCTTGTACCGCACGCGGCCGGAGCAGCTGAAGTTCACCAGCATCACTGACTCCCCAGATGTTGTCCTGGCCAAGACCAACGCCATGCAGCTCAGTGATGTAAGCTCACCTTTCACCTGTGGGATGACATTTCTTTTCTTCCTGGTGCAGAGTAGAATTTCTGCAGTGGGAATGATATGGTTGGGAAGTTTTATGAATTGGAAGTACCAAAGAATTCCTCTTGGTGTATTTTTGCTCACCATAGTGAAATGCCACTATTCTTCCTTTCTCCTCAGCGTCTGTATCGTGAGGCCTGGGATAAAGACAAGACCCAGATTTCCCTCCCTTCGGACACTCCTGTCATGCTGCAGTCCAAAGTCAACGCTCTCAACATCAGCAATGTAAGGAAACAGAATGAAATCCTTGTGAAGTGTTAGAAAATTCAGACTGACACTTGTTCTTCCAGTTTTTGCTGTAAATTGTGGTGTGCAAACACACCTTCTAATGTGCTTGCAAACAGGAAATTATGTCCAGGGGTTGTTTATCACCTCTCAGCCTATCAACAGGTTGTGTGTTCATGAGCAAACCCCCAAGCTCAGTGTGCAATTCCACACAACTCCTGCTCTCTTTGGTGAAACCTGCCAAATAGTTTCCATGGAGGAGTTGTTGGAGTCTGCAGACATAGTGGTCTGTCTTCACGAATATTTCTGCTGCCTCTTTGTCTTTTGGATCTTGCACCAACTTTAAGTCATGAGCTTTCTGTTAAGACACTGGCCAGGATCATTATTGTAACTCTGCCAGTTGTAGGAGGAAAACAGGGCTCCCAAGATGGTTGTGGCAAGGAAGTACGTTTTTAGAGAAGTCATTTCACTATGTTTAACAAAGGTGATTAACTTTCCTTGCAGAAACATTATCAGAAGGCCTGGGATGAGGTCAAGGCGAAAAGCTATGACCTAAGAGCTGATGCCATTCCCATCAAACAAGCTAAGGCTTCCAGAGACATCGCCAGCGAGGTACAGCCTTCTCTTCATGTGGTGCTTGTGTCTCAGCAGAACTGAGTGAAGCTCAGGCTGACAGCCTGGGGAGCTGGAAGCCTTTTGTCTGGTGGCTGTGTCCAGGTGAGCAACACACTTTTTGTTCTCTCTGCATTTCTAGTACAAGTACAAAGAAACCCACGAGAAGGAGAAAGGCCACTACATCGGGTGCCCCAGTGCCAAGGAGGACCCCAAGCTGGCGTGGGCCGCGCGCGCCATGGCCCTGCAGAACGACCGCCTCTACAAGAAGGCCTACAATGATTCCAAGACACAGATCCACATCCCTGTGGATGCCCTGTCGGTGCAGGCAGCCAAGGAGTGCCAGACCCTGGTCAGTGACGTTGACTACCGGCAGTACCTGCACCAGTGGACCTGCCTTCCTGACCAGAACGACGTGATCCACGCGCGGCAGGCCTACGACCTCCAGAGCGACGTGAGTATCCCTAGAGATGTGTGGTGACTACTCTTCTTATTTAATAAATTATAGCCTCATTCTGATTGTTCAGTGCTGTACAGCCACAACAGATTTCTATTTGCACTGTTTTCTTCAGTTTTTTGTTACTGCTATTATCTGCTCTTTTACACCCTTAAAAAACATTGGTTTTACCTCTAAATTTTGTAAAACTGTAGTTGATAATGTGTTGCATAATGCTTTTGGACAGGTGTGATTTGGAGAGGATGAAGGATTTGTCTTCCTTTGATGTGACTTAGGAATAACAGCTGTTTGCTGCCTTGGAATCCTTGTTATTTCTGTTTCCTTGAGTCAGCTTGGACATTTATTTAATTGGAAAAAAACTCCGTGAGGTAGCCAGTGAGAGGTTTTAGTGGCCAATTGCAAAGCAGAAGGAGTCAGTGCAGCTGATTTCCTGACCTGGCTTTGCTGCTTATCAGTCAGTCATCAGTCCTTCTTCCACTGTTCAATTACAAGCTTTGGAGATGAGGTTCCTGTTACTTACTTTTTGCCAGTTTTCCTGGTAGGCAGCTTGGGGTTTTGTTAGGACTTGTAAATTGTTGAAATGACTAGAGGAATAAGTATTTTGTAGAGGACAGAAAGACTCTTCTAAGCTCTCAATATTCATTAACTGTAACTCCTTTCAGTTGTTTCTCCTTTGTAGGTTTAGAATATGTTGTTTAAGAAATGAACCTCTCAAAACCTTGTTGCCAAATTTGATTTTTCTTATGACATTGAACATGTCCTGTATATACAAAGCATTAATCTGACTCTAGCTAGGTTTAGAAAACACAATCTGCTTTGCATGGCTTAAAATAATTAAGACAATCATTTTAAACAACATTTTCCTTTTCTGATCATTGCACCCAGGCTGTGTATAAGTCAGACCTAGAGTGGCTCCGTGGAATTGGCTGGTTGCCCAACGACTCTCCAGAAATTAAGAGGGTGAAGAATGCCCAGGATCTCCTGAGTGACAACGTGTATCGGACCCCCATAGACAGCCTGAAATACACCAGTGTTGTGGATTCTCCAGATGTTGTTCTGGCCAAAACCAACGCTGAACAGATCAGCATTGTACGTCCCAACCTCCTCAAGGCTGCTTCCACACTAGAAACTAAAGCTAAAGAGAAATCTCACTGCTGAAATATCAAACTGAGCAGTGGTGTTTTAAGTTTAATGGTTTTCTGAACATTTTATTCTTTAGAGATGATAAGTCAGGAGAGATTTATGGGATTTTATGTTACCAATAAGTGAAATTCCATAATTCTGATGAAATTATTAAATGATTGTTTTAACAGCCAAAATACAAAGAAGCCTGGGAAAAGGACAAGACTATGATCCACATTATGCCAGATACACCTGAAATCAACCTAGCCAAGGCTAATGCTGTTAATTACAGCCAGGTATGTTTATCATTCTGTTTTCTCTAAAATAGTATGTGAATTATATCATTCTAAGAGGCTGAATCTCACTGAATCTCATTGAAGTCTGTCCTCATACATGGCTTGCAACCTCTCCCTTCCCTCACCTGAATATCCTTAAACTATTTAGCCATTTAAAAATAAATACGTGCGTACAGCTTATTTAAAAATTATTAATATAATGCCTCACTGAGGGAATATTTTATTGAAATGGATGAGAGTCCAAGGCACATAAATATTTTCTATGCTTTTACAAACACCCCTCTGTGCTTTCCAGGCTGCACAACTGGTGCATGTTTCAGAGGCAGCTGCGTTTATGGTTAGGAGCAGGAGTAATTCCTAAAAAAATTCCATGGTGTTTCAGCAAACAAATGGGAAGGAGCTCTGTTTCTATAATGGCAAATGCTAGAGCATTCAGCATGTGTGTGATGTTTTCTCTCTCTTTTCAGAAACATTATAAAGGAGCTTGGGATGAGGTGAAGGTGAGCTACGATTTGAGAGCAGATGCAATTCCAATCAAGACAGCCAAGGCTTCTAGAGAGATTGCCAGTGATGTAAGTGCCAAAAGAGGCATCTCACATGCTCCAAGAGCTCTTCCATGCTGTTACTAATGGTGACCTCTGCTCTTCCCCCAGTACAAATACAAGCTGGAGCACGAGAAGCAGAAAGGACACTACGTGGGAGTGCCCAACGCAAAGGGAGATTCCAAAATCCAGTTTGCCCTGGACGTCGCCAAAGTTCAGAGTGAGCGAGAGTACAAGAAGTACTTTGCCAAGCTGAAGACCCAGTGCCACCTGCCAGTGGACATGATGTCCATCGTGGCAGCCAAGCACGGGCAGACCCTGGTGAGCGACGCTGATTACCGGCACTACCTGCACCAGTGGATCTGCCTCCCCGACCAGAACGATGTCATTCATGCCAGGCAAGCCTACGACCTCCAGAGTGATGTAAGTTCACCTGAAAACACCCCTTGACTTAGCCCTGTGTTGCCTCTTCTTATTCTGCTTCAGCTCTAAGGAGTGAGAATCTTCTCCTGGATTCAGGGAACTCACCTTGCTCTTTGTTAGAGTTGCAAAGTATAGGCCACTTATAAATTGCCATGTTTGAAGGGTGATAAATTCAGATGTAGTGCTCGTGTTGGAATTACTGCTCCTCTTTTAGCCACTGGAACTAAATGCTGTTATTTATGAATCTTGCTGGATTGTACAGGGAACTGTAGCTAAGAGCATGGACCCTTTTTTGTTTTCCCAGGCTGTTTACAAAGCTGATTTGGAATGGCTGCGGGGAATTGGATGGTTGCCAAATGATTCTCTTGGAGTCAAGCATGCCAAATATGCTGGAGATCTCCTGAGTGAGGTAACCAAATGTTTTTCAATACTGAAATTCTCTTCAGGGATATTTGTCTCTCAAAGTATTATAAGTGGTTAAACACATCAGGGTTTTTTTCAAATGAAAAATACAGCTGTAGTGTTTTCACAACATTCATTGTGTGTGGAGAGGTTTTTCCCCATGTGAACTTCCTCATCTTGTCTATCTATTCAGAATTGCTGTATTAGGCATCCAATATTCCAAAGTAATCTGTTCTTCTTTTTCCTTGTACAGAGAAAGTACCGCACAAAAGCTGAAACTCTCCCGTTTACTCCTGTGGCTGACAGAGTTGATTATGTCACAGCAAAGAATAGCAGTGAAATTCTCAGTGATGTAAGTTTGCTCACAGGTCTTGGGCTACATTTGACTTCTGTGAATTTGTGTTTAATGTGCTTTTAAGGTCTAATGGCCTTGCAAATTCAGGGGTTGGTTCATTATTTCATGCATAAATTATGGTGTTTTCCCAGTTCTGTGGTGGTGCTACAAGGCAGTAATTTCTTTCTGTGTCCTAGATTAAATACCACAAAGAATGGAATGAGGCCAAGTCAAATTATACTCTCACAGATACACCACAGCTGGATATGGCCCGAGAGGCAGCCAGAATTCTAAATCAGGTACATGGTCTCTCCTTGACAGCTTCTACTCACATTTTTTAGGTATTTAGAAAACCTGCCTTATTAAGAGCAACTTGAAAGGATTTGTTGTCCTTATACTTCTATATAAATTACATATATACTGTTATTGTTATCATTGTAGTAGTGTTGAATTCCTCATCACTTTTATTTCCACAGAATTTATACAAGGAAAGTTGGGAGAAAGAAAAAGCCACTGGTTACCTCCTGCCTCCTGACACAGTGCAGATCTCTCATGCCAAGCACTCGAGTGATGTCCAAAGTGAGGTAATGATTTTTCTCATTAGGAAGACAAGTGCATGGAATCCTGAAATGTTAAAGGCCTTGAAAATTCCCTAAAATACTTAAAAAGATTTCCACTTGGGGAAAAGCATCCTGACTTTTCACGACCCATGCATTCTGTTGTCCTCCAAACAATTCAGCCATCTTTGTGATTATGGGGTTTGGAGATACCAGTGCTGAAAGGTCAGCTTGACCCTTCCACATTCACTCTGTCCAGAAACAGTTCTTTCAAAATCAACTGAGCTGGACTTACGTATTTTATAAGTGTTACATCATTGAAGTGGTATTATGATTATAACATATGGCTCTGATTCACTTTTTGGCCTATCAGAACCTGTAGGCCAGTACACACTACACATTCTAAACATTTGCATAATGGATATTGAAATTATTACATGACTCTTATTTGGAATAAACATTTTGTGTAAACAGTGTGATGTAAATGCCTTAAATAAGCATCCACTCATCAGACAATCTCAAATAATTTGTTGCCAAAATGAGACTAAATGCGCTTGTTAGAAAACATTTTCTACCAAGTCTTTCCTCTTGTGTTAACAATACTTTTTACTAAAAACTGGGAATATATTAGGCTAGAAAATGCTACATTTTGAACTGGAAGGGCTGTACAAAGTGACATTACTGTTTGTGTCAGATTTTTTAATCTGGTCGGGTACTGATAACCTAAGGCTGTGTTTGACAACTCCTGTCTCACCTGCTCTTTGTGTTGACATGAATCGCCCCAAACCGGGCCAGGAAACACTTCAGAGACAAAGTCAGAGAAGTTGGTATTTGCTTTATTCGGCGCGCCGGGTGTGCGGGGATCGCTCCTCCAGACACACACCGGTGCTCTCTACAACACAGTATTTTATGGGTTAAATTATGAATATTCATCACATTCTTTGGGGCAGGTGTGGTTATACAAATTATTTCTCGGAAGTCATAAATGTCATTAGCATACAGGTCACGCATGCCCTGTGTGTCCTGGTGGTCGCACTGAGGAAGGCCTCTCCTCTTCCTCGGGGGTCTTTCTGATGAAGATAAGTAGTCTTCCTCGCGGTGAACTTTTCACCTTTCTCCCTGGGGCATGCGTAGTCCTTTAAGGGATGATTCAGCACTCTCTGGAGGAATTTTGTCCCCTCTTATCTTGACAAGATTAGGGTGAATTCAACTTCTTACGTTTTGTGATTAACATCTGCTGTCTGAATTAGCATTTGCTGTCTCCCGATAGCTAACTGTGCTTACATGAGTTAGCTATTTACTGCCTCCTTATCAGACAAACCTGAAGCTATTCTCGGGTTAAAACCAGAGTGGATACAGCCAGTGCTGATTTTATCCATATTTCTCCCCTCTTCCATCAGCTGAAATACAAAGCTGAGTATGTCAAGCAGAGAGGTCACTATGTGGGAGTTGCCAAGATGAGGGATGACCCCAAGCTGGTGTGGTATGAGCACGCGGGCGAGATCCAGAACGACAGGCTCTACAAATCAGACTACAACAAAACCAAGTCTAAAATCCACATGCCTTCAGATGCCATGTCAGTTGTGGCAGCAAAGGAGTGCCAGAACTTGGTCAGCGACGTTGAGTATCGCCAGTACCTGCACGAGTGGACCTGCCACCCTGACCAGAACGATTGCATCCAGGCACGGAAGGCCTATGACCTGCAAAGTGATGTGAGTGATGGTACAGCCCTGCAAGGTCATTTCCACGTGGTCTGGCCTAAGGGTATTGCCCACAGTGCATAATCCGTCCTGAGTTCAATCATTTCTGTCCTTTGGCATTGTCTTTTTGATTTAGAACGTTTACAAAGCTGATTTGGAATGGCTTCGTGGCTGTGGTTGGATCCCTCTCGATTCAGTGGAGCATAAGAAAGTTAAGAATGCACAAGAACTGATAAACAAGGTGAGAGAAAATATTTCAGCAGTTCCACAATTAGCACTTCTTTCTCATACACAGTGTTTAAGATATTTTCTCACCTCTTTGCAGAGAGCATACACAAAAGAAGCCCTTGAGAACTTTTCCAAATACACCAGTGTGGTTGACACTCCTGACATCGTTTTGGCAAAGATGAACTCTGTCAATCAGAGTGATGTATGTACCATTTTTTTTAAAATATAAACTTATTTACAAGAAAGAATTAGTAGATGATTTAATTGCTTTTGCTAACCTATACTGTATTTAGCCATACATATGTGTATGTGTGCACATGCTGCTTCACTAATAACAGGCTTTCCTGGGGTAAATAAGTTTAGTAAGAAGTGATATGAATAAATAACACAATATTGCTATCCAAATAATTTAACATTTTTCTGTAGAGGAATATGGCATGTCCCTGACTTAGAGCTTGCACAGATTTTTCTTATAGTAGTTGAAAACTGAGTCCTGTTCTTGATGAACTGTTCATGGAGTTCCTGGTGTTGCTAAAGTGTATTTGCTGAGCAGTATCTTCAGTTTTTCAAGAATACCACGTGGATTTTGAGGTGACACTGTGACATTTGCCTGTGTACCACAGTGGTTGGAATGTCTTACACAACATTGTTGCATGATAACATAAGGGAAAATTAATGTCTCCTAGCAGAGAGAGTAGTAGGAATAAGAATAAGAATAATAATGTATTGTGGAATTAAAACTGTGTTTGTTTTCTTTTGTAGCTAAAATACAAAGAAACATTTAACCAGGAGAAAGGTCAATATATTGGGTCTGATGATACTCCTGCTCTGCACCATGCCAAAGACATGTCCTTGCTCCACAGTGAGGTGAGATCCCATAAATACCAACCTGAGCACTGATTCCCTTGCTTTGAATGCAGCAGAACATGGGGTGGACTTGAGGAAATGTTCTGCTGTCAGTAGTGGCACTGGGAAAGTTATTTCATCTCTTTTTCCTTCACCTTTTCCCAGTTTGGATCACTGGAATCAGGATGATTTCTTTCCTTATTGAAGTGATCTTAAGGCACAGCTTTGTGGTGCTTGAAAGTGATAATAATGTGACAAAACCAAATATAATTCCATCCAATAATGCCTTCTGAGACTACAGATAAATTTTACATTTACTTTTACTATAAGAAAGGAAAACTGTAAATGATTTACATTATTAAGCAGTTACTTTTGAGTAGTCTCACTAATTTTAATGAGAAACCACTATTTTTTGAAAATAGGAGTGATTACTCATTCATATGAGTAGGCACTTCATAATTTTGTCTGAAGGTGAATATATTTAATATTTAGCAAGATACGTATTAGGAAAGTTCCACTGACAGTTAATATTTCTAAAATCAATACCAATATTACTTGAAGATTTTTCAGAATTTTGATCATGTATCTATAAAATTGTCAAACTCAAGTCTATACTGCACTTTTAAACCAAACTTCATATCTATATTTTGGATAATTTTATTACTCTTCTGGTATAAATATAGTAAAGAAAGCAGAAATCAGCTCAGATTTGTGCTCAGGTAGCTTTCTGAAGCCAGCATTTGTCCTCTTTGCCTCACACTGAATGACTGTTCAAAATGCTCTGTTTAATTTATTGGGAACCACTCTGTAAAAATACTCTGTATTCCATGTCATATTCCATGTGTGTATAAATGGCAGAGTCAGGAGTTTTTTTGGGAAGTATAATTGATTTTTTCATCAGAACCTGTTTGTGCTTTGTTTGTCCAGAAACATTATAAGAAGGCTTGGGAACTGAGCAAGCCCATTGGATACACTTTGGATGAGAAATATGTTCCACTTGTGGGAGCCAAACATGCAAACCACATCAACAGTGAGGTCAGGAGGGAGTTCCCATTCTTTCCCCTTTTTCCCTCCTATATGTGGTTAGAATGAATGTTTAAAATGTCCACATGAATATTTTTCAGCTTAAATACAAGGAAATATATGAGAAGCTGAAAGGCCATTACCTGGCTGGGAAGGATATTGGTGATTTCCCTGGTGTCATTCACTCCCTGGAATTCCAGAAAATGAGGAGCGCGGTAAGGAAGGAATGAATATTTCTGCAGTATTTTCCATTTGCTTTATTTCACCATTTATTTCACTGATGGAATTCACTATTTCATTACTTAAACATAAATAATGCAAAGCTTAACAGAACTACAGAGTCATGGATCATTAAGGTTGGAAAAGACTTCCAAGATCCAGTCCAACCTTGCCTTCAATCCACAATAATATCAGTAAAAAAGATTTCAACATCCTTATGTTTCCTGAATGCTTATTTTATATGTGGGTTGCATAATTGAATTTTAAATGATTTAGGAGATTGAGAAGGGATTTGTTTAGCTAATAGAAATACTACAGTAAGGGAAAAACAACCCTTTCTCTGTTTCAGTCTAAGGATCTGAGCAGTAAAAAATACCACATGGGATTAATTTCCTTTGCAAGTAAAAGTGTAGATTTTGAGGAGAAATAGGAATTTAAGAACTGGAAAAGTAAATGCACATTTGGGGTGTTGCTGTTCTCAGCACTGCACATATGACATGTCATGCAGGGCATAAAATCAGTGTAATACCAAATATTCTGTCCTTAATTAAATGAAAACCATCTTTGAAGCATGACTTTTTTAATCCTGAAGACTTGTTAGTTTTCTCATCAGCTGTTAAAACTGCAAGTGGATGTAATTCTTGTCCTTCTAGACCTTCATCAGAATAAAAGGTTATTAACATCCAAATTAAAATTTCATCCTGTTGAGTCCCATGGGAGACTAAATGCAGGAAACACATATCAGATTATGCTGTCATGTTTTAGTCCAAAATCCAAAGTTACACAGGAAATCACTCTTATTCCCTCTCACCTTTCCCCCAATCCTTGCTTTTCAGCTGGCCTACAGAAAAAATTATGAAGACACCAAGAAAAATGTGCATATTCCAACTGACATGATGAATCATGTCCTAGCCAAGAAGTGCCAGTACATCCTCAGTGATCTGGAATACCGCACTTATTTCCATCAGTGGAGCTGTTCACCTGAAGAAAATGATGTTATTCATGCCAGGAAAGCCCAGGAGATTCTGAGTGATGTATGTTTATCATTTATTTAGAGCCACAGAATAGGCTGGGTTGGACCATCAGGGTCATCCAGTCCAACTCCTGGCCCTGCACAGGACACCCCAAAAATCCCACCAGGAGCCTGAGGTCGTTGTTCAAACTCTTCTTGAAATTATGTGAACTTATTGAACCCATTTCTTTGACATTATAGCAGCCTTTCCCATCATTTTCCCAAGTTACTTAAATATAAAATACTTTCAAATATCCTCCATAATATTTAAGTATGAAATTAATAACCATGGCTTTAGATTCTTACTACCAATCACTGCAGTGATCCTTATCCATTGTAATTGGGAATGCTGGACTTAGCACAGGGGCCAGGACAGCATCCAGAATCCTTCTGGATCCAGTGGGTGTGGAAAAGAATTCCCTTTGGTTGTTGGGGTTGTATCAGCCCATGGCTGAGAGAATGATGCTCATATTCTGCAGTCAGTGGTGTTTCAGCTTGGGCCAACCAACCTTCCCAATAAAACCTGAGGGTGTTAATTGCCTGGCTTATTAGAATGAAGAATTCCTTGGTTTGATTGGCAGAAGGGAAATTTTGTCCTAACTTAAGGTTCTGTTCACTTCCATGTAGAATGTGTATAAAGATGACTTAAATTGGCTGAAGGGACTTGGATGTTACGTATGGGATACTCCACAAATCCTACAGGCTAAGAAATCCTATGACCTCCAGAGCCAGGTATGTTTTCCTTAAATAAATAAGTAAATATTTATACTTTTTTTTCCATTTATGTTTCCATTTAGGTTGACATGTCCTAGTCCAGAGCAGAATGAAGTAATTCCTGTTACCTCAGAAATATTTTGTTCAAACTGTGATAATACAATCTTTGAGTTGCTTCTGTAGAGACATCACTTATGTTGTTGGAGGAGGAGAAGACTTAGGAGAATGGGAAGACAACTGTGGTTTTTAATTTCATTATTCCTTAGTTTATCCTGTATATTAAGTATTTCTATTTTATTAACTATCACTTTTAGAGTTGATCTTAACTGAGCTGCAGTCCTTGATTTCAGTTGTCCAGAGGTGATTTTAAAGGATGCTGGCAGGGGATTTCCAGGTTATTTTCAGCATTAATAAACTCATTAGTGTTGGTTTTATTTCCTTAGATAAAATACACCTCTGCAGGGAAGGAGAACTTCCAGAACTTCAGTGTGGTTACAGACACCCCTGTGTATGTGACTGCTCTGCAAAGTGCTGCCAACGCCAGTGAGGTGAATCCCCACCTTTTCTACTCAAGATTTTCCTTCTGAGCATTGAAACAATTCACTAAATCCAGCTTTCATCTTCCAGGTGAAATACAAGGAGGAATTCCAAAAAACTAAGGACAAGTACACAACTGTGACTGACACAGTGGATTCAGAAAGAATTCATAGTTTGAAACATCTCTATAGTGATGTAAGTGTTTCTACACTACTTTTTTTCTCTTTGGGACCTTTTTTGTTCTATTTTGTTTGTTCACTCTGTTTGAAGATAAACATCCAAACAAGGAGCTTATCAAAGCCAGTGCTGGCCCTCTGCACTACTTGAGCTTGGGGAAGATGATGTATTTCAGGCATTTTCCAAGTGTAATGCCAGTCTTGGCAAAACACCTGGATTAATAAATGGATTCCCTGAATAAAATAACACCAGAATGGAATTAAAACCTCGTATGTGGACAGACATGAATAGTTAGAAAGCATTTTTATCATCCTTTACTTGATATCAAGTATTACTTAATGTCTTGTTTACATTTTAATACGTGGTGTCTAAATAAAAGCAAAAGAGCTTTTGATTTCTGTGGGTTGTTGGTTAGTATTTAGGAGAATCATTTTTCCACTCACACAGACTTTCTATTTCCCCACAGAATCTCTACAAGAAAGCCTGGGATAAAGTGAAGGCCACCAGCTATGCAATGCCCTCAGATGCTGTAGCCTTGGCACGTGCCAAAGAACTGAAGCACAATGCAAGCATTGTAAGTGAATTAAATACTTTGTTTTTAAAAATAAGACCATCAATTCTAACAATTAAATCCTTCATGCCTTGCATCTACTATAGATAGAAATATTTTTTAAACTTTAATTTATCTTCCCTTCTTAGTTGAGACATAATATATGTCTGCAGATAATAATTTTTCTCTGATAGCCATTTGGGTAACACTCCTTTGTGGCTTCTTGTCATGGAAAAAAAAAAAGTCCATTTTTATAGTAATCCAAACAGATAATATTAGGGTTTTTCTAGTCTAAATTTCATGAGCATCCAGGTCAGAAAAACAAAAATCTTTAAATGATACCTACCAAGTATAGATGGTCATCTTATGCTTTACTAAAGTTAGAGTTAGGTGAGACCACTCCACAGATCTCTTTAAATGAAAGAGCTGGAACAATAAATAAGTACTTTACTCTACATTTATTTTTTTTTTAAATCCTCTAGTCAGCTGTTATTCTTACAACCTGATTGTTATGATGTGCTTCCTTTACCATTTAAGACAAAACAGAAAACCAAAATCCTGCTTTAATACCTTTCTCTACTTGTTGAACTCAACTTTTTAGTTAATGATGATGAATTTTGTTCCAAAACCACAACTAACTCATTGAAGTCACTTAATCATTGCATTTCTTTGCTTCTTCTCAGGTCAAATACCGTGAGGAATATGACAAGTTCAAAGCCCTGTACACCCTCCCCAGAGGTGTTGAGGATGACCCCAATACAGAAAGGTGCCTCAGAGTTGGGAAGCTCAACATTGATGTAAGTGTTGCTTCTGTTTGTGTATTTTTCCTGATAAAGTGTCTCAGTTGGAGACAAATTTAGAGGAGAATATTTCTTGATAGAAAGCAGCTTGTAGTTACCCCTCCCCCATTAGGTTTGGGAAAAGAAAATATTTTTTCAGAGGAAAGTGAAGAGGAAAAAACCGATTTTTTTAACAAACACAAGAAAATAATAATATTGTTAAATAATAAACTATTTTGCTGTGGAGAGAAACTTGGAAGAATTTAAAGGTTTTTTGGGTGTGGTTTTTTCTTTTTTTCTGGAGCTGGGTTGGTGTGAGGGACTTCCTTGTAGGCTGGTGAAAGGTTTTTTAGTGAGGTTTTGATGTTTTGGTGTTTTGAACAAATTTAGAAGAGAAGAAGAAACTAAAACCTCAGGAAAATTCTGTCTTTTCCTTTTTCAAAGAAACAGAGCTGAGAGCTGGCTGGAAAGCAGGGAAGGGTGTTTCTTCTTGCTTTCTGCCACAGTAGCTATCATTCTTTACAGCAGAAGAACAACAGAGAGGAATGGTGACTTTGAAGCACAGAACTGCTTTGAAAAAGTTCTTCTGGCTGTTTTTTTTTTTTTTTCCTCCCTCTTTTCAGGTTTAGTTTAAAGGCACAAAAAGGTACAAAATTCATTTTCTGGGCACAGAGTAGGCGATATGGGATACATCATAAAGTCACACCAAGACAAAAAGCCATGCTTATCTCAGAAGCATGGCTGAAGCCATGACTAAAATTTTAGTCATGGCTGAAGCGATTGCTCTCCCACTGACATCCCCTGAAATTAACAATGACTTCCTCCAAATTTATCAACAATTTATGCTTTAACTCACCAGCGCCTGTACAAAGAAGCCTATGAGAAGACCAAAGCCAAAGTCCACATTGTCCCAGACATGGTGGACATCATCTCAGCCAAGGATGCCCAGAAGAAGATCAGCGAGGTCGATTATCGCACGCGGCTCCACGAGTGGATCTGTCTGCCAGACCTGCAGGTCAACACCCACGTGCGAAAAGTCACCGACCAAGTCAGTGATGTAAGTCCACAATCACCTGTTCCTGGCTCCTTTTTTGAGATCCTTCCTTCATTTCTGCTCTGTTAGAGGAAATAATTTAGCAGAAATTTCGCAAGTTGCCACTTGGCTTCGTTGAGTTTTTGTAGCACTTGGCAGTAAATGTGTAGTTGAGATGGGGCTTAGTTGAATAGAATCAGAAAATCCCAGAATGGTTTGGGTTGGGAAGGACCTTAAAGCTCATCTATTCCACCCCCTGCCATGGGCAGGGACACCTTCCACTGTCCCAGGGTGCTCCAAAACCCATCCAGCATGGCCTTGGCCACTCCCAGGGGTGGGGAGGCCACAACCTCTGTGTGCAACAATTTCAATAATTTTGGTGTTGTCAGTGTAGACATTTGGGTCATAACATTGCAGTTGTACCCATGCAGCCATCCCTGTCTGTAAACTGTCCTTTATTTGGTTGCATGAGGTGTGGAAACTTTGGAAATCTGAGAAAATCCTGGTTGGGAAAGCTTCTACACACTTGCCTTGTGTAGGTCAGCCCAGGAGTAGGATCTGGGAGTAGGTCAGTGCCCAGTAGGATATGCAGGTAGTTTTTAAAAAAAAAGTCAGATTTTTAATTTATTGCCCAAATTGAAGCAAACTGAACAAAATTTTTCTCAAACAAACAAACAAAAAAAATCAAAGTAGTAGAAACCTTCCTTGCCATCATTTGACAGCGTGTTTCAGAGTGATTTAGAAATAAGAAATCAGATCCTAATGGTTAGATTAGATCCTAATTAGGTCCTTACAGGTTCCTTCTTTGATTTCTTAGGTGATCTACAAGGATGACCTGAACTGGCTGAAAGGCATTGGCTGTTTTGTCTGGGACACTCCTGAAATCCTCCACGCCAAGCAAGCCTACGACCTTCGCAGTGATGTGAGTGGATAACTCTGGCTTTGCTTCTTGGTCTTCTTTTTCACTACACTGTAGCTTTATTCTGCTCCAGGTGTAGTCTGGAAAATGTTATTTATCCTTCTTGATTGAAGGATTCATTAAATAACCAGCTATAGTTTCAATATACTTTCTGTGAAGAATAATCACTAATAAAATAGCTCAGGGATTAAATAGTCAGTATAGTAAATATGATAATACAATAAATTAAATTAGCAATGACTAGCATTAGTAATTAGAGCTCTTTTATTTCTCTCTGCAGATTAAGTACAAATCTAAGGCAGAAAAAATGAAGAAGGACTTCACTGTGGTCACAGACACTCCTGTCTATGTCCAGAATGTGCTCAGTGCCTTGAATTTAAGTGAAGTAAGTGTTTGTCTCACCTTCTAGCCAATATTCCATATGTTGCTACCTCACTAGCTTTAGAAGTGTGACTTCTAAAATATTCTTAATAATTTAATTTTAATCATTTATTCATTGCTGGTTATCAATGACTTATTGTAGACACAATCACTAAAATCATTAATTGCCTGAAGCCAAAAAACTTTAACCCATTTTTTTTAGGAGCAATTCCTATTGTATTACAGCAATACATACATGAGAGAACATGACAAATATGACTTTTTCTCTTTCCCAGGCTGTCTATCGTGGTGATTACAGGCAGAATGTCAAGGGCAAGATGATCCCTACTGATAAAACAGTGGATTTGGAGAGGGCCTATAATGCAAACAAAATACAGAGTGAGGTAAGTACAGAACTTTGGGTTCCACAGGGTTTCTGATACTGAAAAACCAAATTCTTTAAATATCAATATCTGGTTTTAGCTTTGCAGATGAAGCTGGATGTCACTGCTCTGAAATGAAAGTGGGGAAATATCATCATTTAAGCTACAGGGATGCATTTTAATACAGACATGGGGGAAATCTTTTGCCAGTTGCGATCAAGAGCTTTCCAAGACTGAGGGATTTTCCCCTCAAATACTGCTCACAGTTGTACCAAGTCTTTCTCTGTCCTTTTGCAGAATTTGTATCGCTGGGCTGGTGTGAATGCTCTGCCCACTGGCTACAGCCTTCCCACGGACACTCCAAACTTCCAGCATGCCAAACACGTCCAGCACATTGGCAGTGATGTAAGTCAGGGCCTAAATCCTTCTGCACCATGGCAGTGATCAGCAGTCCCACTAAGGGACTCTCAACTTGGGCCTTTACTGTCAAAATATAAATTCCCTCAGCAATCTGTAAATACCTTATTAGATGCAAGAGAAATTTATTATATTATTAATTTGGGGCCATATGATAAGGAGGGAAATAATTGTGGTGTGTAGTGCATTTAACTCTGATGCTGCTACATCTCACTTGTTTTTCTCTAAAAATCTGTCTCTTTATAGAGCATAAATTGCTGTCAGAACTGCAGTGTAAGTAGAATGGTTATAAAATTTAATTTCTGTGTGGTTTTGTACTTTTAATAGCTGAAATATAAAGAAGCCTATGAACACATGAAAGCCAAGGGTTACACTCTGGGACCCAAAGATGTTGGCTTTGAAAATGTGAGGAAGGTCAATCAAGTCATTAATGAGGTACAGTAAATATATGTATTTGCTTTCAATTGTATGTGCAGTGCCCAAAATATGCATAATGAGAGTACATTGACTGGGAAGTTGTAGGATCTCTCTTCTTTTAGGTTTTTAAGAGCAAAAAATTATTTAGGTAAGTATCCATCAAGAATGGTGAGGGATCATTGACCTAGGCTAAAACTGTTTACCATAATCTAAAATTGCAGCCTAATTTTATTAGCTGTGATTAAAGTTGAAGAGAAGTTATTGTATCTGTGTAAAATCAGGTCTCAATCATTTTGGGTTTTGTTCACTTCTTTCATCATTGTCTCTAGTAGGCTGAAAATTAAACATTTATGTATTTCCATGTTTTTAGGATTAGAGTCTGAGATTCTCCTATGGAAAACAACTACAGAAAATCTTTGCCTGGGTAGAAAATAATAATTTCTCTAAGAAGTGTTTACACTGTGCTGAGCTCCTTTGCCATTTCAAGTTTTTACAATGTTTTAAAGGATGTTAAAATGTTGTTGTCTCTTGTGACAGAGGCTGTACAGGGCAACATACCACAAGAACAAGGACAAGATCCACACCACCCCTGACACGCCCGAAATCCGCCAAGTCAGAGCCACCCAGGAGGCTGTCAGTGATGTAGGTGCCCTCTTAACAGAACAACAGAAGAAATTGGGATTATTCCCTGACCAAACACATTAAATGCTCTTCTGTTCTCTCTTTTCAGCTGATCTACAAGTCAGATTTCTTCAAGATGCAGGGACACCTGATCTCCCTGCCCTACACCCCTCACGTGCTGCACTGTCGCTACGTTGGGGACATCACCAGTGACGTAAGCAACTGCTGCTCACACCTGGTGTGAGGTCCAAAACTCCTCTACTGGGAGTGGGATTGGCTTTCTGTCATTTCCATTCAATTCTGTAACCAAAACAATGCTTTCTCACTGTGTTTAAGGGCTGATGATTGAAACGATCCCAAAAGGTGACTTGATTTTGATGTCTCTCGTAGAATAAATACAAAGAGGACCTGAGGTGGCTGAAGGGTTTGGGTTGTTTCCTGTATGACACTCCTGACATGGTTCGTGCTCGGGAGCTCCGCAAGCTCTGGGTAAGACTTTTCCTCTGGGAATTGACTATGGCAACAGTGGATTTCTTTCTGTGCATGCAGAAACTTGTACAGTGCTTGTACATGAAAAGGAGATAAGAATGAGAGAATTTCGTGCCATGCAGCCAATTAGTTGTTTCAAAGCACTGCTGGGTTGCACTTCAAAGTTTCCTTTATTAATCCTGCTTTTCCTTTCCAGTCTAATTATATCTACACAAGTACTGCCAAGAAAATGTGGCCTAAAGTCAACGTGGTGTTGGATACCCCTGGATACAGGGCAGTGCAGGAACTAAAAACTCATCTGAGTGAGGTAAATTCTGTTACTTCTGCACAATTTTGTAGCTGTAATTAACCCCTCCCCATGCTTTTTCCTGAAAGAGATGAGATGTCATAATTGCAAAGCTGTGACTGTGCAGCTTCTAAATGATAGCAGAAGAAATAATTCCTGGACCTGTCTTTTTCCAGCTGGTTTACAGAGCTGCAGGCAACGAGCTGAAGACAAAATACACTTCCATCCTTGATACACCTGACTTCCTAAGAGCCAAGACAGGACAAAAAATACAGAGCCAGGTGAAAAATCTGTGCTGATCTAAAAATCAATCAGGGGATCCTTCTTAATACACCATTAAAGTACAGCAAAAGCTTTCCAGGGCATTTCAAAGCAATGTAAAATTCCTAGAGAAATTGGTGGTTATGTATATATTGTGAATTTACAGCTATTTTTCAGACACATAAGGTAGAATTCAGTTGAAGTGTGTATTTTTTGGATTATTTTCTCCTTGCTGCAGTACTTGTACGTGGAACTTGCCACAAAAGAGAGACCTCACCATCATGCTGATGGTCAGACTCAAGCCTTTGCACATGCCAGGAATGTCAAGGACATGATCAGTGAGGTAAAGTCTTGTTTTTTTAATTTGCTACCACTATGCTGAACTCTTCAGTAATTCTATTTCTAATTTTAGTGGTAATTTCAAGGCTCAGATCTCTGTAGCCTTCATTTATTTTTTTCTCTCTTATACTTACATTCCATGTTTCCTTTGTAAGTTCTGGTAAGATAAAACATTCTGAACAGATGTGTCAGTATTTTATAAAACAAGCTTTTCTGCAGAATGGCAAATGCTTCTAGAATTGCAATTCTGACCCTCCCTTTTGCTGTCTCTCTCAGAAAAAGTACAAAACCCAGTATGAGAAGATGAAGGACAAATACACCCCAGTCCCTGACACCCCCGTGCTGATCAGAGCCAAGAGAGCCTACCTGAATGCCAGTGATGTGAGTACTCCAGGAACACTCCCACTGCTGCTTTTCCTTGGATTCTATGGAAATTTCTACAGAAATTTCTTATTTCCATGAGGAATTACTATTCCTTATTTCTATGGAAATAACAGGAAAAAGATCAGTGGGGAACAAACATGCAAAGCATAGAATATCTCAGTGTGGGTCACAAAAATTTGCATGTGAAATTAGGGACATTATTAAGTTTTGATTTGATTCCACTGTAATGCCTTTTTCCCCCCCAGTTATTATAATTCATTTTCATTTCCCATTGCGCTGAAATGTGGTGTTACAAAAAAGTAAAAACAGACTTAAAATAATCTGCTTACACATCAAGTCTCCAAATAGAGTGAAGTGATTGATGCTGGGGCCAAGATAGAATAATTTTTATCAGCTTTTTCATCTCAGTTTTGTGTTAGAAGTAAACTGCCCTGTCACTGAGAATGTGTTCATTTTTTAATTCAGAAGTAGATTAGAGAGAAACATTTCCTGAGCTGATGCACAGAAAGCTGTTAAGGTGAAATGGATTTTTTCAAGCGTGGAATAGTTATTTGTGATTTAAGGCAGTTTAAAAATGCTCATCTGTGAGAGCTTTTCCATATATTTCAGAGCCAGCAGGGTATGAAAGGACATGTGCAGGGCTGGTTTTTGTTCTAGGGTTTATTTAGTCTCACTGCTCTAAGAGTGATGTTTAAATACTTCAAAGGAGCATCCCAGCTCTTCTGTGCATGGGAATTTCTCCTCTGAGGAAGTCTTTCTCCACAGACTGGGATGATCCTCCTGCTTTCTTCTCGATGAAGACAGGGAAGAAGGGATGATAAGTAGTTTTTTATGCCAGAGTGGCACTTGTGCTATTCTAGAGGGCAGTCCTGTGATGTTTTTTCCTCAGTTTGAAAGTGAATTGGGTGACATTCTCTCTGTTTTTCACCATAAATCTCAAAATTGAAATTACAACTGATGGTAGGCAATTGCAGCCTCTTAAAATTCCTCAGGGCTTACATTGGAATGTCAGGCAGCACCACATCCCTGGACATCATTCCTGAGAAGTGAGGGATTTAACTGAAACAATTCCTGGCACGTGAACTCCTTTTTTTATGTGTTATTTTCTTCCCAGCTGCGCTACAAAGAAACCTTTGAGAACACCAAGGGCAAGTACCACACAGTGAAGGATGCTCTGGACATTGTCTATCACAGGAAGGTCACTGATGACATCAGCAGTGTATGTACAACATTTTCATTCCTAATTAGTGCTTGCCACTTAATAACCTAAAACAGGCCATTTGTCCTTTTGTTCCATTTAATTATGTCAAATAATTAGAGAAATATCAGCACTGTTAGTGTTGATTTCTTTCCTTCTCTGGAATGCTGATTGCTGTTGATGTTACAAATTAATCTCATTTCCACTCCTTTAGTTCTGCTGTTCCAGGGGAAAAACATGCAACTTTTGTGTGGTCTGGAGTGTTCTCTTCAATTGTTTTACTTAATTCTTCCATTTTCCCTGTAGATCAAATATAAGGAGAATTACATGAGCCAGCTGGGAATCTGGAGATCCATCCCAGACCGTCCTGAGCACTTCCATCACCGCCTGGTCACAGATGCCATCAGTGATGTGAGTGCACACAGCTCCTGCATGGGACAGGCTGCAAGCTAAAAGTGGTTTCCAAAATGAAACCCAAACCTTCTTTCTCAGCAAAGAAGTTTTTCAGTGATTTACACTCTGCCCTGGCAGATCTGGGAATCTGGTGGCTAAAACTGCAGCACATCCCCTTGTCAAATTACTAATCTTAATTAATGTCAGTTGTATTTGCTTAGATTTATTTAACCCTTTTTAATTGCACATTTCTGTTCATACACAACTTAACTGTGTGAGATTATTTGTAATTCACACAGGAACCCCAATAGCTAATGATAGATTATGTGTGTGAACAAACTGAGTCCACCACAAAAATATGAACAATTGATTAGCTGCTTAAAACTGAGTCTTTTAAATTCTTTTCTGAAGGTTAAATACAAGGAAGACCTGACATGGCTCAAAGGCACTGGCTGTTATGTGTGGGATACTCCAAGTTTTGTCCTGGCAGAGAAGAATAAAGTGCTCTACAGTGGGGTGAGTAAAACACTGAATTATTGCTGAATGTTTTTTGACATTTGCTGTAAATTTACACAAAAACTGTTGTTGGTAGAAAAGTTAAACTCAATTCTACCATGATTTTGCTATAGGTTGTCTCTAAAAAATCACATTTTCATTGCCTTACCCTCCTTTGGACTAACATTTGGGTTTGGTGTGTTTGATTTTCTTTTGCTCCAGTGTAAGTACAAGGAGAATTTTGAGAAGACCAAGTCCCAGTTCAAGTATGTGGCTGACTCTCCAATCAATGAGCATTTTAAATATGCAACTCAGCTGATGGATGGGGTAAGGAAAGATTTCTGCAGCCTCAGGCTTATGTAGTTAGTCTGTGAGTAAATATAGAGTTGAAGGTTGTCCTTCCATATCTTCAGGGTTAAAGATGCCTTAAGATCAGACTAAAATCCTGAAAGACAAGGTTGTTGTTTTTCTGGGCCTTAGGACAGAACAGGTTTGCAGAGCCTAGAACATGAAATGCCTGCCCCTGAAATTAAAATCATTAATTTCTCATGGTAAAGGAATTTTTCCTTTCCTGGCTTAAAGATTGCTGCTGGTGTAGTAACACTGAGTGTTGGTTTCCATCTGAAAAATATGTAGAGAGAATTCCAATTGCTTTCCTAAAATATTTACAAAATCTCTGTTGGTATTAGGAAGATGTTTCTATGTCTGAAGTTACCACAGGTCATTTAATTTCAGTGATTTTCCCTGGAGTTTTTCCACTCTACTACTCAACTTTTTCTTACTTTTTTCCTGTAGTGCTCAAGAAACAATTGACACAACCTAATAGTGAAAGGGGTTAATGAACACCTGTGGGTTTAAAAATCAAATCATCCCTGGAGGATTACTGTTCCACACCCCCAGGACAAGTTCCATGGAAAACACCATGTTCAGGGTGATTCCCATCAGCTTAGAGTTGGAAAAGCACCCCAAACTCTGATGCTTTTCATTAAAGAAGCAGATATTTAGATTTATATCTTGATATTTCTTTCTGTTTCACCAGCCATTATGTTATATCATTTCCTGTCAGTAAGTTTGTTACTGTATTTCCTGTTCTAGGTAAGAAAAGCTGTTTCACAACAAATACCAGAATTTTAATGAAGATTGTTCAGTCTTTTTATTGTTCATAGAGCAAATAAGGAAAAATTTAATACCAAAAGCATAAATGGGTAAAATTTTAGCAATGGGAGCTCCATATATTGAAATGAACTTGCCTAAATATCTTCTGTTATATAGGTGATGCTTTTTAACAACATCTCATTGTGTTCTCTTTGGACTCAACTCAGGAATCTGCAACACAGAGTTGCTTCTGCAGTTACTTTTCATGAAGAAAATCAGTCATAAAATTGCTCACTGAAGGGATGGAATATAGACATCCTTAAATTGTAGGCCTTCCAGAAGCAATTTAGAAATGCATTTAAGATATGGAAATATTCTCTCTTCTTTTCNTAATTTTTAATGCTTTTTTCTCTTTTGGACATGAACTGCAACCCCAGCCTGTAAAGAGATGATAACAGTGATCTCTCTGTATCTTAACTCTCTCTTGTTACACTGTATTATGCTATTCTGAGCAGAAATTGTATAAAGCTGCCTATGAGAAGCTCAAAGATAGGTACAGCGTTATTGTGGATGATCCCAGGAATCTGCTGGCCAAGTGGGGCAGCACTCTGAGCAGTCAGGTACTGTGGGAGCCCCTGGAGCAGCCCAGAAGCTCTGTGAACTCTCTGTGTGCCACATCCACACCCAGCAGTATCACAGCCCTGTGATATTGTCATGTTTCTTCACTTGCTCACACAATCTCCATCCTGCCACCCAAAAAGGAGCCTCTTTTTGTGTGAGCTGTTCTCTACACCTGTGCTGTATGTACTTCCATTATTGTGCATCAATGCACAGCAGGAATCTGATCCCTCTCGAAGCCACTGGGGAGGTTTTTAAAAAGCATTTATGTTTTATTACCTCTCCTTTCAAGTCTTCTTGCTCATTTCTTGATAAAGCAACAGGGACATATTTGCCTTAATCTCTAATTTACCCTCATCTCTCTGAAAAAATTCATCATCTCCTTCATGTGAGAGCAGGCAAATTTTTTAATCCAGACTCTTGACAGTGCTAATTATTCAGATGTAAACTGTATGCACATGTGGATGAATACATACAGCACCTTGCCTAAATCTCTCCACTCTCCAAGTGCCTGGGATCTAGAGCCATGTCACTGTTGTTCATGTTGTTCATGTTGTTCATGTGTCTCTCTTGTCCTTGGTTGCCATTTGCATGGACAGAAAAGCTATAAATCCTTTGCCAAGATGCTCCTGCAGCACGGATGCAATGAAATTCTGAGGCCAGATATGCTGACAGCACTCTACAACACATACCTGTGGAGCCAGGTAATCTGCAGAGCTGCTGCTCTAGGACACCTTAGATACCCACTGTAGCTGCTTGGATTTGTCATATTTGCTTATTTATTATATTCCCAAGGATTTCAGACCCCAAAGCTTCCTCACTGTGCTTAATGCTGGCTGTGACAAAATAAAACAGAATATCTGAAACAATATTTGCTGTCACATGGACCTTGCTCAGCTCGAGCTGAGCTTGTCCCCATTTTCTGCTTTCCTTATAAATAATTGGCATGTATTTCACATATTTGTATAAACCAGCAATTTCCCATACATTTCAGATATTGGATGTTAGCTCTTCCTGGTATTTCCCTGACCCAGTTCTCATTCTGACACCATTTCTTGGCCTGGTCACCTGTGATAACCCCAGTTCCTTAATTCAGGAAGAACATGATGGATTTGACAAGGAGATTCCAGCATTTATCTCCCACTCTGCCCAGAATGGTGTCAGACACAGAAAAGTTATTTCTGCTCTGAAATCACAGCTGCTGGCAGTGACCTCACCCTTTGCAGTGGGAAAAATGATTCCTCATCAGGAATTGGGAGATAAATGATAGAGTGGAAATGCAAAAGGAGAAAACAATTCTGGGAGAGGGAATTGTAATTCTTTGTTATTGACTGTGCCAATAGTGCCATTCTTCAATAATAAATTACTGAAGGTCTTTTAGATAATTTTGTTCCATTTTTCTGTGGATTTCTATTCTTTCATTAAAAGCTCCTTGCAGGTAACTTTGAGTATGTTTGAATTCAAAAAAAGAAATGCCTGACCTGCATGTCCCCCCGAGTTCACTTCATGTTATCATCGATTATTTGTTTATCATTTTCCATATTTTGTCTGTCATAGTTCCATTTCAAATGCATGCTTTTATTTCCTCATTAAGGGGAGAGCATGAAAATGCTTTTTTAAAAAATGTATTCTAACCTTTTCCTGCTGCCTTGAGGCTGCCTACAATGAATTCCCATTCTTGGTGAGCAGCCTCACAGTTCTCACTGAACTTTGTAAAAACAGGTTTAAAAAGCTGAGCAGGGCAAGGTGATCTTTAAGAAAATCATTACCAAGCACAAATCCTGCTGCCAAAGCCTTTAAAATATCCTGGCATTGTGATATATTTGGTAATGTTTTTATCTTCTGCTGTGTAAGATGATTTACATTTCTCTTCATTCCGATCACAGAATTATTGAGGTTGGAAAAGACCTCCAAGATCACCAAGTCCAAGTTTCAAGTGAATATTTAAAAATGAGATATTGTCCATTATGAAATTTAAAAGTCACTGCTCTGCCAAGATTAATTTTTTTTAGCTCAGTCCTGGAGATTTTATCTTGAAATAACCATAAAATTAATCAGACAAACAAATAGGCAGCCTCTTAGGCAAGGAAGGAGTTTACAATTCAGCTCATGGTGCACATTCTGCTTTCTTTGGCTTTGTGGTGGGAGGGTTTTGCAATTTTATCCATGGATATAATTCCACCTCTGGAAGAGGTTCTGTCCTGCTCTGTGGGATTAATTTAATTAATTTAATCCCCATCTCCAGATTCAGTACAAGAAGGACTATGAGAAGAAGAAGGACAAATACACCACGGTTGTGGATACTCCAGAATATTTACGGACCACAAAGGTCAACAAACAGATCAGTGACGTAAGTGTGTGTCCTTTGGAGCAGGACAATCACCCCCAGGGAGCTTCCTGCTGCCACCAAGGGCTCCAAGAAATAATCCAAGCCCAAATTTGTCCCTCCAGATTATTTACAAGTTGGAATACAACAAAGCCAAGCCCAAGGGCTACACCATCATCCAGGACACGCCCATGCTGCTGCACGTGCGCAAGGTCAAGGACAGGATCAGCGATGTGAGTAAATCCTCTGGGGCATCAAAAGCACACAGAGTTCACTTTTTAACTCCATAGCCAATGCTTTTAACTCCTGTGGAACACTCTCAGTGAAAATCATCACCTTCTTAGACCATATTGGCCTGTCAAACTGTATCTGTGCTTAATGCTTCTGCAGAACTCATAGCTTTTCAGGAAGATTTTTAATGGAATTTTCTTCTGGAGCTCTTGGAACGTTTTTTTCCTGGGGCAAACCACCCCTGAGTGGAAATAAAAGCCATGAGCTAGAATTGATCTCTAAATCATTAATTTTCAGAGGTTTTTTCTGGGTTTTCTTCTCTAGTGCCTTTTTTTTTTTTTTTTTGAGGCTTTAATAAAATATTTCATGCACTGCTGTGTTTTTTAATTCCTTATATAGATATTGTGAATAGGTAAGGTAAATATTCTGAATCGGTAAGGTAAATATTCTGAATCGGTAAGGTAAATATTCTGAATCGGTAAGGTAAATATTCTGAATCGGTAAGGTAAATATTCTGAATCGGTAAGGTAAATATTCTGAATCGGTAAGGTAAATATTCTGAATAGGTAAGGTAAATATTCTGACCCAAATTAAATATGTTTTGATTGTGGGGCAACAGAAGACTAAAAAGGAGAGAGAAAGGAAGGGGCTGTGAATAAAATAATATAGGATTTAGGAGTCTTGGTCCTAATTACTTCTCCCACCCTTCCTTTCTGTCCTTTGTATTGTTGTTCCTTAGGTATCCATAAATGAAATGAGGATACTGGCACTTTTTAAACTCAGTGTAGTGCTGTCAGAATCAGTAGCTCGAATGTCATTCAGATGCTCCATGGATTTCTGGATAATTAGTAAATCCAGTAATTAAAAATAACCATTTTATCCGAATACTAAAGTGGATAATTGAGAGAAAGAGATGGGAATTGAAGGACATTTTTAAAGCTCCAAATGGAATGCTGAGATTCTCTTGAAGGAGTTTTCAGTTAGTGTAACTATCAGAAAATAAGTTTCAAAGATTTCTTTTAGCTGCAAAAATCTAGAAAGAGGCAGAATTGCTGCTCATTAGTAGATTTTGTTTAATCCTAGTCTGTGCCTTGTGCTGAGTTAAAACTGCCACATTTTCTGTTTAAAAAGAAGTGATGCTGGAGAGGACCCTCCTTCAGGCAGGTGCTTGATATCAAATTGTATCGATAGAATTTATGTTTCATAGAATCCCTGAATTACTGAGTTTGGAAAAGCCCTCCAGGACCATCAAATCCAAGCTGTGCCCAATCCCCACCTCATCCCCAGCCCGGAGCCCTGAGTGCCACCTCCAGTCATTTTCTCCTACCAAGATTTTATCCAAACAGGAGCCATTTTAATTAAGTTTTTCATATTTGGATGCTTTTCTTGTGGATGCTGATGTGATCTTTATAACCATTCCTACACCTTTGTCTTTCTTTAGCTGAAATACAAAGAAATGTATGAGAGGAGTAAATCTCGCTGCAACGTCGTGGCAGATTCAGTTCACATTAAAACTCCCAGGCACGCCTACAAACTGAACAGCAACGTGAGTTCTGTCCTGTTCATGTTTTCATTTTATTCTGGGGAGGGTTGGGAACTGGCAGTGGAAGCCACAAGAAATTACTTTCAGTTCCACTGAATTTTTTAGACATCGTTTCTAATCCTTACGCTGCTGGAATAAAATGTATTTTAATTTATTTCATTCTAAGGTGATCACTCTGACAAGTTGTCCTTGAAGTTCTTGTATGTCCCACATTCTGTTCTTCCCACTGTCCTCTGTTCTCCTGGCAGAGACACAGCTGTCCCAGGAATTCCTTGGGATGATGCTCTTGGAGACAAAATAAAGTTCCATGGAAAACTTTCCTGTATTTTCTGCTATTGGTGCCATTTCAGTGGGAAGGATCTGAAAGTTCTCCCCTCTCCAAAGTCAGGACCTCATTTCATTCCTTCAAATTTCTTTCTCCACCTTTTTATATTCCTTTCTCCACCTTCACATTCCTTTCTCCACCCAGCAGTGGAAAAGCTGCAGTGAAAGCCCTAACCTGGTGTAGATGTGTTTTCTTACCTCTTCTCACAAACCAAAAGAGAATTTCCCCTTCTATGTTGTGTGCAAAGTACCCAACTTCCAACAAACTCTCTTTTTGTTTGGTTTTCCCTGTAAACAGCTTGATTATAAGAAGAAATACGAGGCAGCCAAGGCCCACTGGCACCTGATTGCTGACAGGCCTGACTTTGTCCAAGCAGCCATATCCTCTCTGCAGCAGAGTGATGTAAGAAAACCAGAATACACTGAATATTCCCTTTTCTCATCTCCCCTGTTCAGAATCTTTAAAAAGTCAGAGAAGATCTGAGACTCTCTTACTTTATATTTTATATTTTCTTCCTGCAGTATGAATACAAACTGGACAGGGAATTCCTCAAGGGGTGCAAAATCTCTGTCACAGATGATAAAAACACAGTGTTGGCCCTAAATAATGCCATCCTGGCCAGTGATGTAAGTACTGCACTCACTTTTCCTCTCAAGTTCTCTACTCCCACTTTACTCACCATTTAACTGTTGCACTGGAAATATAATTGAATTAACAACAAAGCTTCGAACAGTTGTTCTCAGTCTCACTTCATTATTTGAATTGATTTATTTAATTAACAAATTGACTGAATAAATTTGATCTTGTAAATGCCACAGGCCTAGTTCATGGATTAAATTAATACTCAAAGTTAACATTGCCTGAACACCCCAGACTTTACACCCAGTTGCATCTCTGCATTCCTGGTACTGAAATATGGAAATATCTGGAGAAAACAACCCAACATGCTGCAGGTATAAACTGGGAATAGCTCAAAATACCTTTAATAACAACACAAAAGATCTTAAATAATAACACAAAATATCTTTAATAATTAGTAACAATATGTTAATATTCAGTATATTAAAAACATTCCAAGTGAGAGCCATAGGAATGTGTGGGCTAGGCTGAATTTTACCTTGTAAAATGTCAAAATATGGGATTTTCTGCAAAATTTTGCACTAACAAGCAAACACAACCATAATAATTCCTTTTTAATCTGCCAGAAGATGAAGTGCACATTATTCAAACTGAGATCTTTCCTTTCTGACAGATAAAATACAAAGAGAAGCACAACAAAGCCCGTGGGACCTACCACGTTGTTCCGGACACCCCTCAGATCCTGCTGGCTAAGAATGTCAGCTCTCTGGTGTCTGAGGTGAAACATTCATTCATTTATTAATTTAACTTCATTCCATCCTTGAACTGCTGGGTTTTACCCATTTTTCCCCTGTGCTTGCAGAATAAGTACAAAGAACAGAGCAAGAAGCAGCTGCCCCATGGCTCTTTCACCACCCTGCCCGAGACCAGGGACACTGTCCATGTGAAGGAGGTGACCAAGAACGTCAGCGAGGTGAGCTCAGACCCAGCTCATCACCTCCAAAGTTGAGCTTTGGGAATCTCAACTCCAGTCTCAGGCAGTTCTGGGAATGAGGTGACTCCTTTTTATCCATCTATGGCAGTCTCAGGGAGCTTTTTTCCCCAAGTTTCTGTAGCATTTCTCTCTGTGTGGTGCTAAAAAACTCATCCTTTCTGCTCTTGACAGACAAATTACAAAAAGAAGTTTGTGAAGGAGAAAGGCAAATCCAATTATTCTGTCATGCTGGAACCTCCTGAGGTGAAACATGCCATGGAAGTTGCTAAAAACCAGAGCACAGTAAGTTTGCCTTCTTTTTCCAATGATTTCTATAGGTTTTGTAAGGAAATTCAGCTGGGAAAACCCAAGTTGATGGATTTCTGAATTTCCTCCCAGCCTCCATGCTCAGGTGTAATTTTGAAAGATAAAGATACAAATATTTACAAAATTGCACTGAAATAAAGTATTTGTACTTCAATTCCATGGTAGGATTTCAAGCAATTTGGTGCAAATCACATCTAATAATTTTTTTCAGGCACAGACAGAATTTCCCATATTTCTTTCTTCACTTGTAGACAATTGCAAAACCAGATTCTCACATCCATTCCTTGTGAATTTATTATCTAAATAAACCCATGCACTTCCTCAGCAGCATTGCTGTGTCCTTTACTGGTGTATTCCCCATGAATAAACCTCAGTAATTAGTTTTCCTCTGTATTTTTCCATGGATTAGATTGAGTACAAGAAGGATGCCAAGTCCAAGCTCCACTACACACCTATAGCAGATCGACCAGATATTAAGAAAGCAACTCAGGCTGCCAAGTTAATCAGCAATGTGAGTGGTTTTAAGTCTTCTGTATAATCCTTTAGCATTCATTTCATTACAAAACCCAATAGAATAATTAAAAATGGGCTTTCATCACTCCTAAAGGATTTATTTCTTTTATTAGATTGAATATAAGAAGCGTGGAGCAGCAGGGGTGGGTGTGACCATGCTGGGACGTCCAGACATTGAGCTGGCCAAGGAGGTGTCCAAACTGACCAGCCAGGTAAGGGCAAAATGAAAAGTTGGTGATAAAAAAAGCACTGAGAGAAATGAGACATAAAATTAACTCACAGAGTGATGTCACTGTTATAACTGAAATTATTTCCAGATTAGGGGAAAAGGGAAAGGAAGGGAATGTGGTAACGTAAAAATTAAATACTGGTACAAGGTATTTCTTTGTTAAATTTTTCTACTGTCATTAATGGAGAGATAAAATTTTTTAAGATGAAGTTGTGACAAGATCTTTTAAATACTGAAGCTCTGTTCTTTTTTAGCTCTTCTGGGTACTGGCTTTACCAGAAGCAGCCTTTACCTGACTCTTATTTTCCATCCTTTGAATGGACACTCAGTTTCTTTCAGCCACTTTCTTTCTACTTTATATCTTTAAAAGAATCTTATGCCAGGACCTCGATCCCTCTTGGTTCTTTTCCCCCCCCACTTCATGTTTGAATTTTGGATTTTTGCCTTTCTGACCTTGCTTTCTTGCTGCTGCTTGTAGGCAGAGTACCTCAAACAACACATGAGAGGCCATGGAGCTGCTTCCTATGACACCCCCTGGATGAGAACCTTTAAGAAAGCAAATATGCTAAGTAGTCATGTAAGAGAATTTTAATTAAGTGAGATTAATGCCATTGCTGTGCATCTGTCTCTTGCTTGCATAATTATCTTGCCATTCTGCAGCACCACCAGTGAAGTTTTAAATGTTGTTCTGCCCTTCATAATGGTTTTGGAGCTTCCAGGTTGCTTGTGGAAGTTTCCAGTGCACTCACATGATCTGAAAACTCACCTTTTGCACCCAAAAACCTAAAATTTGTGCTGTTATTGTCTGAAACTACAAAAAAAAAGGGGAAATAAATGTGTAAATATATGTGTATGACCAACCCAAACAATGGTGCTGGTAATTTTCAGTGAACAGTCACCAGAATTTCATTTTAATTCCTCAAACTTCTATTAAAACATCATTCAAACTTTAATTAAAATATTTTATTGTCTGGAATTTCATAAGGGAAGGGCAGACTGAGTGAATCAGTCCCACTGAGAACTGCAGCCTGTACTGGTTTGAGGGCTCATTCATTCTTAGACTTCTTCCCACATCAAAACCTTTGGAAAACAGAAAAACAGAGCCTGGGTTGTGCATTTGGAAGTGGCAGCAGGCAGGTCTGTGCCATTTCAGTTTTACACATCTAGTTCCAAGTTAAAAAAAAGAGGGGATTTTATTTTTTCTGTGTCTGGCTGTGTCTGCTGCCATGTTTGAATATCCACCACAGTGTCTGCAGGAAAACCAAGGATCTCCTCAGGAGAGCCAAGGATTCTTAAACTGAACTCTAGGAAAAAGAAGAAATTCTGTTTATTCCCACGCAGTGATGAGACCCTGGTTTTCCATTCTTTTGCCACTCTTGAGTCTTTTAAACATTCTTTGCTGAGATGATTTTGATTCTGGGAGAAAATGAGCTGCTGGAGGGGCACTGAGGGAGCAAAGAATGGTTGCCATCATCTTTAACTGTTGTCTTCTCTCCTGGATGTCTCTTCTCATAAACTTTGTAAAGCATCATGTCCCCTTTGTTCATCCAGTTGAGGTTTTTGGTTGGATTTTGTCTGTCTGGCTTGCTTGCTTTTAATTTTGCATCAATCTCCCAGCCACCCTTCTTTTGGCTTTAAAAAATTCTCATTCTCAAAATTCCTGTGCCTGCAGCCCAGATCTGCTGGATTCTGATGGCTCCCATTGCTGTGTTCTACCTGGCTGAAGCTGATGTGGTTTGGAAGTGTTACTAAATCTCTTGCAGAATCTAATTAATTATTTATCAGTAGGAATTAATCATGTCACTGTTCTGTTTGTGATCATTAATATCCTCCTTTAATCCAGTCAGAACACACTGTGTGCATAACCATGGATAGAAAAGTATTTGATGTATTGACATCTTCAGTGCTCTTAAATCTTGAGGTTTTTAAAGCTCTTATTTCTCCAAGAAGTGTCTAAAAATGTCTTCTAAACACTCTTTCATATACTCTTATATTATTATATTTTATATAACATGTTATACATTAATGTTATATATAATAATTCTATAATATAATATATAATTTTACTGTATTTTACTCTTATTGTACCTGTCTTTGCTTTTATCTCTTTGTGAAACCTCTTAAATCCATGGACTGTTCCCATCAAGTGAAAAATTCTTCACCTCCCAGGGTCAGAATTTTGGCCTCACAAATCTCTTGGCTCTTTTATTTTTACAGTGAAGAGATATGACCTGTGCCCTGGAAGAAAAAGGGCAAGTTGTATTTTGTAAATATCAAATAGATGTAGATTTTCTTTCCATCTTTTAAGAGTCTTTATTCCATTGGACACCTTCAAGTTCCTGCACATTTGTCCTTCTCCCAGCCAGCCCCACTGAAATGGGGGGGCTGCAGCTGAACAGGTGAGCCCTGCAGAGCAGCTCTGACACCTGCCTCTTCTCTATTCAGGTGAAATACAAGGAGAACTTTGCCAAAGAGATGGGCAAAAAGCCAAAATATGATTTGAAGGAGGCCAAAATCTACAAGACCCTGAAGGATGCCCACAACATGGCCAGCGAGGTACGTTCACTTCTGCTTTTCCCAGAGGGGGAAATCCCAAACTGCCTTCCCAAATCCCTGCTTTGTGGTGTTGGGAGCTCCCCCAGCCCTGCTGGAGCAGAAGGGCCCCCTCCTGATGGTGTTTGCCCTCTCCTGATGGTGTTTGCCCTCTCCTGATGGGGTTTGCCCCCTCCTGATGGTGTTTGCCCTCTCCTGATGGGGTTTGCCCCCTCCTGATGGTGTTTGCCCCCTCCTGATGGGGTTTGCCCCCTCCTGATGGGGTTTGCCCCTGTGCCCACAGGTGAAGTACAAGGCAGACCTGAAGAAGCTGCACAAGCCTGTCACGGACATGAAGGAGTCGCTGCTCATGAACCACGTGCTGAGCACGAGCCAGCTCGCCAGTGCTGTAAGCTCCGTGTGATCCCACAGCTCCCAGGGTGGGAATTCCCTTGGGAATTCTCTGCTAACTCCTCCTGTAACAGCTGCTCCCTGTGTTACCTCCGTGGGCATCACCTGGTAGTGATCTCTTCCTCCATTTCCTAATGACTGCTCCTTAACCAGCAGCATCCTCACCCTTGTGCTCTGGGAAGGGAAATCCTCATCAGCCCTACAACTGCTAATGTTTCAAACACTGATCATTTTTACTGGGTTGGTTCTTGATCCCATCATAACTGATTGCAGAACTGCTAATGTTTTAAATCCTCTGATAATTTTTACTGCATTGATTCTTGATCCCATCATAACTGATTGCACTACACTAACAAATAATTTTTTTTTCTTTTTTCTTTACTGATTACTATATTTCGATTTTTTAGTTTTGTTTGGTTTTTTTTTAAATTTCATGTTTGTTTAACACTCCCCTATTGTAAATCCACATTATTATGCCTAACAAAATAATTGATAATGAGAAAAGGCAAAACCCTTTATTGCCTGGTACAGTCTTTTCATGTACCCTCTGTGTTTTCTCTTTCTCTTTCTTTTTCTTCTTTTAATCCTGGTTTGGACAAAACCTTTGTTGCAATCCAAATGACCATAAAAAAGATAACTTTCTCCCCACATCTTTAACCCCCAATATCAATTCTAAACTTCTTGGTTTTTGTTTTACTTCTTGCATTTCTAATTTCTCTTTGATGTTCCGTTGAAGTGTTGCTTTGATTGGACCTAAGAAGTAAATTTGCTGAGGGCTTTTTTTTTTTGATTGAGATGATTTTTGACACCTTCCCTTCAGTACCAGTACAAGAAGCAATATGAGAAGAGTAAGGGTCACTACCATGTGGTGCCAGATAATCTTGAACAGGTTCACTTCAGGGAGGCCTCAGAACTCCAGAGCCACGTAAGTTGGACGTGTGTTTGTCATTATCCCAACTCACTGAGCACCAAATTCCATCCAAATCCTCCCATAAATCCTCCAGGCTGTGACATTCCCTGTGCCCCTCTGCCCCACCAACACTGCACACCTGGGTGAGGATCCAGGGAGGAACACCTGCACATTTCCAAGTCCAAAACAGATAAAATACACAGATAAAACCTCTGTGAACACATGAAATACACAGATATTCAGAATACATAAAATACACAGATAAAACCTCTGTGAACACATGAAATACACAGATATTCAGAATACATAAAATACACAGATAAAACCTTCATTCCAGAGTCAATCCCAGTTGCTCATCTCTGCTGTGCAAGGATCTTTTTACACAGGATAAAACATTTATCAGGGGGATTATTGTCTAGAGAAGAAAGGAATGGAAATCACAGAAACTCAGAATTGAAGGAATTAGGGTTGTTGCTGACATTTCCAACTGTGAGCTCTGCTGTCCTTTCCTGCATCCCAAATGGATTTACCCAAACCAGCACCTCCTGCTGCTATCAACATTCCTGGAGTTTTTCCCTCTGGAATAAACCAGTGAATCACTCCAGGGAAATTCATAGCCTGCTTTGGTCTCTGATCCTCTCTGTTCCAAGTATTTATGGGCTGCAATGAAAGAGAGAAATTAGAACAGCAAGGGGCACAGTTGGTTCTTCTGATGCTACAGAATTCCAGAATGGATTGGCTGGGAAGGGACATTGAGGATTATTCAGTCAGGGACACCTCCCACTATCCCAGGTTGCTCCAACCTGGCCATGGACACTTCCAGGGATATCCAAGGCATGGAAAGGCAAAAAGATCACACAGCAAATGTAAGGAAATGGTTGTTAATCAGGGTGTTGTTAATGAGGTTGTAGTTAATTTTGAAGTCACTCCTTGTTGCTACAATTTGGAATCAGGCTCTGACTTAGCCACAGCATTGCTTCATTCAGCACTTTGAAAATCTGAATAACAGAGCTTGAAGAAGGAATCTTTAGATCTTCATAGACATTTTACTTCCTGGACATCAAATTTTTTATTTTCTGGTCAATAATACAAATTTCAGGAAGGTAAACACTATTAGACATTAATTTTTAGCACAGAACTGTTGATAGTAGGCACATACTGCTCAAATAATTAGGTCTTCCATTATTGAGGAGGGTGACTTTTTATCTTTTCTTCTCAGGTGAAATACAGAGAAAAGTACGAGAAGGAAAAAGGAAAGCCCATGTTGGACTTTGAAACTCCCACATACCTGACTGCAAAGGAGTCTCAGCTCATGCAGAGTGAGGTAAAATCAATACTGAGGGGCTGAAAAGCTTTAAAATGCCTTTTTTATACTTAAACTTTAATAGGGATTTAACAGGCAATTCGATTTGCACCCTGTGCATCCTGACAGACTGAAAATACAGATCAGGTTTCTTTATAATGCTTGTTAAAGGCTGCAGTGAACACTTGTGACACTTTCCTGCCATGAAATGTGTTTGCCTGTAAATTTTATCAGCTGTCAATAAATGGAGCTTAAACAATGAGTTTTGTACCACAAAGCACTTCTGGCTTCATTTGAGAGAGAAATGTGGCACAAAACTAATTTCACTTAAACTTTTCCAGCACGGCACAGTGTTTGTGTTACCACAGGACACACAAAGTGCCCCACTTCTTTTTTTCACCTCAAAACTCCCTTTTAACCTGGCCATTTTATTCCCTGTTATAATTCCCTTTTATTCTCTGCTGGCACAGGTTCTCCCCTCTTTTCTTGAGCAGCTTTTTTGGTGTTTATTTGAAGTTTAATCCTGCTGTGGCCCAGTTGGAGGCTGCAAAGCAGCTGTATAAGGCCATTAGTCCTTGTGGTACCTTTGAATGGTTTCTCTGCATAGACAAATGAGTAGAAAAATTAAAGATAAAGGCAGGATCAGGTCCTATTTCCATGGAAAGCAGTGAGCTGCTTCACAAGTGGAAACAAGCTGCTTTCCTAGTGGAAACAGGATTTAAGTGCCCATTTAGCATCAACTGTACCCAGTGACATTGAGCTTTGCTCATAATGAAAATACTGTAATAAATATTTGCTGTTTTGCCTTTTTTTTTCTTCTTCTTCTTCTTCTTCTTGCTCTCATTAGAAAGAATATAAGAAGGACTTTGAAGAGTCCATGAAGGGCAGGAACCTCACTGGCCTGGAGGTCACACCATCCCTCTTACATGTCAAATACGCCACCAAAATAGCGAGCGAGGTACCAGCTCCTCTGGGCTCCTTCCTGCAGCCATCCCAGCATTCCAGCAGCACTTCTTCTTCCCCACTCCCCTCCCCACCCACACTGAGCATGTTTACATGGATTTTGTGCTGTCACCTAATTTGCCATGGACATTTCTTCCTTGTCCTTTAACTGTATTCCCATTTCCTGCCCCTCTCTGACTTCCCTCAGCCTAACTGGTCCATATGTGTGCCTTGGCAATTTATCTTCCACAATAATCCCTATCTTTTGTTGGACTAGTTCTTCTATAACCCCTTTACAGTTTTCTTTCTTGGTTTCCAAATTTCTTTTTTTGTTGTTGTTGTTTTTTCTTTTGGAGCTTTTAGAATCCTTTTTTCCTTAATTTTCTTATTTTCTTATTTTCTTTTTTTTTTCTTTTTTTTTTGCAACAAAGTAGGTAGAGTGTAAACTCCCTCTGGTCTGGTTTTGCAGTGTTTTTCCTTCTCTGTCTCCTGCAGAAAGAGTACAGGAAGGATCTGGAGGAAGGAGTCAAAGGGAAAGGACTGACAGCCTTAGAGGAGACTCCAGACATGCTGAGAGCCAAGAATGCGACTCAGATCCTCAACGAGGTAGGGAAAAGCTGCCTGGGAAACTCCTGAGTGGATGGAACAGCCCCCAGCTGCCAGGGCAGGGACACCTCCCACTGTCCCAGGCTGCTCCCAGCCCCCTCCAGCCTGGCCTTGGGCACTGCCAGGGATCCAGGGGCAGCCACAGCTTCTCTGGGAATTCTATCCCAGGGCCTCCCCACCCTCCCAGCCAGAATTCCTTCCCAATATCTCATCCAGCCCTGCCCTTCCACTGCTGTGAACTTTGTAATTCCTTAGAAACTCTTGAGTAGAGGGAAGAAAAGGTCATGGATGAGGGGCTAAGGATTGAAGTGGACTTTGAAGTGAGCTCTTTGCTGCCTTCACAGTCATTGTCAGGAGTTCAGATGGGGAGCAGGAGCTGGGATCATCAGTCACTCAAGGGACTCATTAATTAATTAATTAGTCAAGGGACTAAACCAAGATTTAAGTCGTGAAGCACACACACTGAAATAATCTGAAATTATATCATTTGTGTGCATAATTATGAGTCGATATGAGAGAGAATCCTGGTTTGGGATTTCTGGTATTCCTGGTTTGGGATGGGCACTGTTTGTGGTTTGGGATTGGCACTGTTTGTGGTTTAGGATTAGCACTGTTCCTGGTTTGGGATTTCTGGTGTTCCTGGTTTGGGATGGGCACTGTTTGTGGTTTGGGATTTCTGGTGTTCCTCGTTTGGGATTGGCATTGTTCCTGGTTTGGGATGAGCACTACTCCTGCTTTGGGATGGCACTGTCCCTGGTTTGGAATTGACACTGTTCCTGGTTTGGGATTGACACTGTTTCTGGTTTGGGATGAGCACTACTCCTGCTTTGGGATGGATACTGTCCCTGGTTTGGGATTGGCACTGTTCCTGGTTTGCGATTGGCAGTGTTCCTGGTTTGGGATTGGCACTGTTCCTGGTTTGGGATTTCTGGTGTTCCTGGTTTGGGATTGGCACTGTTCCTGGTTTGGGATTTCTGGTGTTCCTGGTTTGGGATTGGCACTGTTCCTGGTTTGGGATTTCTGGTGTTCCTGGTTTGGGATTGGCACTGTTCCTGGTTTGGGATTTCTGGTGTTCCTGGTTTGGGATTGGCACTGTTCCTGGTTTGGGATTTCTGGTGTTCCTGGTTTGGGATTGGCACTGTTCCTGGTTTGGGATTTCTGGTGTTCCTGGTTTGGGATTGGCACTGTTCCTGGTTTGGGATTTCTGGTGTTCCTGGTTTGGGATTGGCACTGTTCCTGGTTTGGGATTTCTGGTGTTCCTGGTTTGGGATTGGCACTGTTCCTGGTTTGGGATTTCTGGTGTTCCTGGTTTGGGATTGGCACTGTTCCTGGTTTGGGATTTCTGGTGTTCCTGGTTTGGGATTGGCACTGTTCCTGGTTTGGGATTTCTGGTGTTCCTGGTTTGGGATTGGCACTGTTCCTGGTTTGGGATTTCTGGTGTTCCTTGTTTGGGATTGGCACTGTTCCTGGTTTGGGATTTC
Organism: Erpornis zantholeuca; assembly: GCA_013400515.1. Classification (NCBI taxonomy): domain Eukaryota; kingdom Metazoa; phylum Chordata; class Aves; order Passeriformes; family Timaliidae; genus Erpornis; species Erpornis zantholeuca. The sequence goes on along the minus strand of VZTN01014134.1, from coordinate 26,988 downwards.
TGGTGTTCCTGCTTTGGGATGGGCACTGTTCCTGCTTTGGGATGGGCACAGTTCCTGCTTTGGGATGGGCACAGTTCCCGGTTTGTGGCTGTGAATCCGAGGTTGCTGCAGGTGCTGCCCCCTTTGCCATGAGCCATGCCCTGTTCCCCTGCTGCTCCCCTGCAGAAGGAGTACAAGAAAGCCTTGGAGCTGGAGATCCGTGGGAAGGGCCTGACCGAGCTGGCCCTGGAGACGCCGGATTTCGTGCGGGCCAAGAACGCCACCGACATCGCCAGCCAGGTCTGTGGCACCCCCGAATCCCTGGGCTCTTTCTAAAGGAAAACTGAGATTTTTGTGGTTAAACCCAGTGCAAGTTGTTGTGCAGAGATGATTGAGGCACCTAAACGTGAGCTTTGCCCGACAGATCAAATACAAACAATTGGCAGAAATGGAGAAAGCAAACTACACCAGTGTTGTTGATACTCCAGAGATTATTCATGCCCAGCAGGTCAAGAACCTTTCCAGCCAGGTATCTTGAGTGAAGCAATTAATCCTGCTCCTGTGGGAACCCAGGAAATACTAATTGAGCACCCAAATAACCACCTCTCACCACGTTCAGGAGACACCAGGGAACAAACCTCTCCAGAGCTCTGGAATTCTACGGCAATAATCAAATTAATTTTACTGCTGTATCAAGTGACACAATAATTCCTCTTGCTTTGCAAAGCTAATTCTTTTTTAAGCAGATTCTTCTTAATTTCCTACTCCTAAATAACCTGCTGTCTAAAAGAAATCTTGCACAAAGGCATAATCTCAGTTTGTATCAGACAGAGAAGAGCTCACATCTCCACAAAGATGAGCACTGCTCAACAACCAATAACTCCAGTTTGTTTATGGCTGCTTTTGTGTTTTCTATTTTAATCCATTTGGGGTTTTCCATCAGAAAAAATACAAGGAAGATGCAGAGAAGGACATGCCCTACTATGTGCCTGTGGCTGACACACCAGAAATGCAGCGGGTCCGAGAGAATCAGAAGAACTTTAGCATGGTCAGTACAGAAATGAAAATAAAAGAAAACAAAATAAAATAAAATAAAATAAAATAAAATAAAATTTTATCTTCAAAGAAAGCTGTGAGTGAATTTGTATAGCATAAAGCTAACACTTGGCATTTTCCCTTTTCACAGCTTCAATATCAGTCAGACCTACAGAACAGTAAAGGAAAGGTCACAGTGGTACAGGACACCCCAGAAATCCTGAGGGTGAAGGAGAACCAGAAGAATTTCAGCTCGGTATGGTCACCTCTGTCTCACTTCTTAGCCCAAAAAATAGAGTTTAATATCTTTAATAAAGTCACAATTTTTGGTGCTTGTCTTACAGATGCAGTAGATTTAGCTGGGCTTTACAAGGTGTTTCTCCCTGCTGGTTTTGTGGGGTGATTGGTTTCTTTCACAGGCACAGCTGTGATAGAGTTAATCCCTCCTGTCATGAAATTAATGTCATTATTATCCCTTTTCCTCTGTGCTGTTCCCTCCCTGTCCTGCTGCCCCTCGTGCTCTGTGTGCCTGAGTTGTTGCCCAGCTCCTGTTGCCATCAAGTGCCTTCAGTCTCCTGTGGCATTTTGTCTCTAGCACCATCAGCAAAGTACAAAGTGGAAAATATTTATATAAATCAATTTAGAGGAAATAAATAAGCATCAGTCCTAAAATTAGCCCACAAGTGTTTTGATTATGGAATTATGGAATGGTTGGAAGGAACCTTAAAGGTCATCTTCTTCCATCCTGCCATGGGCAGGGACTCCTTCCACTAGCCCAGGAATATTCTACTGAAATATATTTGATAATTTGATTGATTATATAAACTATTTTCTACTTAAAATGCATTAAATATAAAAAATCAGCTTTTTTTTTCCACAAATGGTGCTCACTTTGGACACCTTCAGAGAGGCAGGGACCAGAGTGGATCCTCCTGGTTGGCTTTCAGCTGCTCTGTGGTGCCCAAATTCAATGTCTGGGAGCAACAATGTTGTGTTTTTGGATGCTTAACCTTGTTGTCTTCATTCTAAACGTTAAGATTTTGTATAAAGAAGATATTGGAACTGGAACTACAATTGAAAAGACCCCAGAGATGCAGAGAGTTAAACGAACCCAGGATAATATCAGCTCGGTACACAAAACTGGTTTTTAATACTCGCTCTACCACTGCTAATTCAACTTGAAATAATATATTTTTTCTATTTTTCTTTTCTTTACATCTTGCTAACAGTGGTTTGACAATAACCCACCCAGTTAAGGGTGACTTTCTCAAAGTTTTTGCCCATCCTTGTTACTTGGACAGTAACCTCTCTAATGATTAACATTTCTTTTCTTACTTACAACCAATTTCTAAACCATGGGAGCTCTTGCTGTCATTTTGATCTCATCCCAGATATAGTTTGGACAGAAAAAAAGAAACATTTAGGTGGGAAGGGATGTGTTGAAATCATCTATTCTGACCCTGTGGCTCAGCTTTAGGATGAGTTGGGTTTTGAGTATCCCACAAGATGAAGATTCCACGACCTGTTCCAGGGTGGGATCACCTCCCAAGGAAAAAGTTTTTTTCTCTGGTCAGACTGAATTTTCTGGTGGTGGTTTCATGGTTTGTTTTATGCTGGCAAATTTTGGTGTTATCTAAAAGGTCACAGCACTCTAAAATTGGAATAATTGTACCTATTCATTTTATTTGGAAGCTCCTAATCCTTCTCCATGCTTCTTCTGAATGCTGATGTCATTGAGTGTCTTGCACTAACACTGCAGCCAGTTTGTTCATGCAGAATGTGTTAAAAATGTTAGAAGTGTTCTTGTGCAAGGCTTTTTTTGTTGTTATCCAAAGCAGAAATGCAATGGCACCGTCACTGCTCAAATGTTGTGTGATGATTCTCACCCTTGTTAAATATTTGGGATCTTACACATCCCAAATTCTCCTTTGGTTGGTACAAAGGCCAAATAGTACCAGGTTTAAAGGACCAGGTTTGAAGGGGTTTTACAAACCCCTTTCAGTGCCATTCCCAGTGACTCAACAGCTGAAGCTGCCTTGTCACAGATTCCTTGGGAAGGCAACAGGAAGGTGTTGAAATCCATGAGATCCTTTAAACTTCCCCTCTGCACAAGATCAGGATAAAGCTCTTTATGCACCACTGAATTCTCTCCTATAAATCCTTTCCCTAACTCCCGAACTCTCGTGGCCCTGCAGGTGAAGTACAAGGAGAGCATTGGGAAAGGAACTCCCATTCCCGACCTGCCGGAGGTGAAGCGAGTCAAGGAGACCCAGAAGCACATCAGCTCGGTAATGTCCCTGTCCCTGCTCCAGCTCTCCCAAACCCCTGTGGCCCCAGCAGCAGGAAGCTGAAATACCTGGATTTTACAGGAATTATCCCCATCAAGCACTGTCTGCCTTCCTTCTGCGGCCATTTCTAAACACAGAGCTAGAAACAAAAAGTACCCAGGTTGTGTGTTAAAGTTTGTCTGGGGGGAGAAGAGGATCAGGAACACATGGGGGGAAAACCCACAACAACTGGAGCCTTTTTCAATGACAGTTATAAGAGCAAACAAAACCTTCCCATATCCAGTGAAGTGTAGATTTTAGCTGTTTCACAGCTCACTTTTGCACAACTGAGTTGTTTTCCCAAATGATTCCTCATTTTTTCTAACCTTTTCTATAGGTTCTTTTCCCTTGCTGGGATTGCTTTAGTTTTGTATTTGTTTCAATGATACCAAGCAGTGATGATTTTTTTTTGTTGTTTGTTTTGGTACAATTTTGGTACAAGGATTTTGCTATTTGTAAGAGGAGCTGTGAGTGCACCTTGTTCTGCTCCCACATGGTTGGGGTTATTCCATAAGCCTTTCCTTTCATGAAAAATACAATTTTTAAAATCAAATGATTACAGGTTAAATTAAACCTCATAACATGAGGGGTGATACTCAGTTGGTTTTGTTTCCTAGAGATTTAACCCCAAGTAAAGCTGTAGTGCAAACAAACAGAAATGAAAATTAATAAAGCCCACAATGAAATCTTTGTGCATTGGACAATTCCACAAAAGGTTAAGCTATTTATTAATCCCATAAAGAAATGCTGACTGCCTGAAAAGTAATTCTGTTCTATTTCCTAAACTAAGATGAAAAGTAAAATGCCCCTCTCAGGGCTGGCTCAGGAGAATATTTGTGTCCTTTAAATGAAGACACATTGAAGGCAAATTACTCAGAGCTGGTGCCTGTGCTGATAAAGACACGGAGTAATGTAAATTACTGTATATAATTTATATTTATAAAATATAAATATATTTTTATATATTTATACTGTATTTATATACTGTATATAATATATATAAAATATATTTCTGTATAATCCCACTTTGTAATGCCAGTAAAGGGGTCAGGGGTGTCTCCAGAGGTGGTCTCACCCCACTGGTGCTTGTGTCCCACAGGTGTTGTACAAGGAGGAGCTGGGCACAGGCACCCCCACGCCTGTGACCCCAGAAATGCAGCGAGTCAAACGCAACCAGGAGCAGATTAGCTCGGTATTTACACCCTGGAGGAGTTATAACAACATCCATGTTGTTATAATCCTGTGCTCGTAACATGCTAACCTTGTTCTTCTCAGGGGTTTAGTCCTGGCGGGATTTTAACTCATTGATCTTCCACTGTTTGTGCTTTTGGGGGGATTTACACCTTGATGTGCTTTTCTTCTAAGAACAAACCTGCCTGAAAATAATAACTGGCATTTCCTGAGCTAAACCGGGCAGCAGAACCTGCCTTTGGAGCTGTGGTGTTTCTCCCCGTGTTCGTTGTACCCCGAGCCTTTATCTCCCCTCTGCAGTGACAGAATAATCCACCACAGCCTCTTCCTTAATCCTTGCCTCTGGAACAAGTGTGCCACGAATCCCAAGTGATCCTAACGCTGACCGTAATCCCATGAACAGTGGGATTTGGTGATTTTGGCCTGTGCTGAGCGGGGTTTTTGTGGCACCGCTGTTGTCCCTCGCAGGTGTTGTACAAGGAGGGTTTAGGGGCCGGCACGGCCACGCCGGTGACGCCGGAGATGGAGCGAGTCCGACGGAACCAGGAGCACATTAGCTCGGTACTGAGGGGAAAACCACACCCTCCTCCCCTTCCGAACCCAAACCCAATCCCTTTAACTCCTCCTCGTCACATTCCTTCCATCCCTGGGTGAGCTGTGAGCGACTCTTCCTTACTCAAACCACTAAAGCCCTGTCAGGATCTCGATGCCTTCCTTTCCCCCTCAATTTAACTCCTCGTGCCGTTGTTCCAAGCTGGGAGATTTTGACCTCGTTAATTAAATTAAAGCACTGGAGCAGGGCCTCCTGTTGCTTCCCGAGGAAATATGAGCTGTGGGAGTGGTGTCAGTGCTCCTCAGGAGCAGAGCCCACCCTTGCAGCGCCTCCAGCCTCACCTCTCCAAAGGGACTCTTCCCCCTTCCCTTGACCAGGGATGGTTGGGGTTGGAAGCAGGGAGGTGTCTCTGCCTGTTCCTGCTCTGCTGGGGCTCTCCTGTGTCCCACGGGCTTTGTGAGGAGCCCGGGGGCCATTCCCAGCTCACGGCAGCGAGGGAACACCAGGAGCGCTCGGTGTAGGTGGGAAAATCGAATTCCTGGTAGGATTTCCTCCTCCTGGCACATCCACTCGGAGGAGCTCTGTGCTGCCCCTTTGTTCTGTAGTTCTGCTTTCTTTTGTCCGTTTGGACTCGCTCTGCCCCAATCCCACCTGGAATTCAGTCCTGGCAGAGGTCCCTGGGGCACTGAGGGCACTCCCCTGGCCTGGGCTCCCTGCAGCTCCCTCAGCCTGGCTGGAATTCTGAGGCAAAGCTGCCCGAGCTGGAGCTGGAGTAGGGAAAAGCCTTTGCCAGGGAATTCCCAGGTGCCTTGGAACATTCCAGAAGCTCTGGCCTGTGAGAGGGGACAACATCATTCCCTGGTTATTTTCCTTGTGGGTTTTTTGCTTGGCTTTGACCAAGGCTGACAAAACTCTCTTTTTAACACTTTGCAATTCACAATGTCAAGTTATTTCTCTTCTCTCTCTCTCTCTCCTCCCTGCCCTCCTCTTCCCTTCCCTTTTATTTTACTTTATTTTTATTTCATCACTCCCTGCTGCCCACAGGTGTTGTACAAGGAGGGGCTGGGGGTTGGCACCCCAGTTCCTGTCACTCCTGAGATGGAGAGGGTCAAACGCAACCAGGAGAACTTTAGCTCGGTATCTTTTTATCCTTGCAGAAAAAACCCAGATCCCTGCAGCTATTTAACACCTGCAAACTTTAAATCCTCTCAAATTAACTTATAAAAAAAATCCCCTTTCTGCTATTACATTTTTAGGCACTGTATCTTATATACTTATTTTGTAAAAATATTTTTCATAAAATTTTAACATTTGATGCTTCATGTCCATTATTTTTTTTCCTGAAGATTAAGGTTTTTTTTTTTCATTTTTAAACCTCTTTTTTTTATAATTTGCTGACTTCTCTTCCTATAATACTTTGTTCCTCTGCTGAAGCCTCTCCAAGCAGTTGGAGGTGTATTCCCAGCTGTCCCTTCCTCTGAATTTATCACAATTAATATCTGATTTATGCTCCCTAATTTTTCCTGCTTTCTAGTACATTTAGAGGGCATAAAATTCCATTAATTCCCTCCATAAAATGCAGATTTTTTTGGTCTGTTTTTACCTCTTTTTGACTGCCCTGTTGCCCCACAGGTGTTGTACAAGGAGGAGCTGGGGACAGGAACCCCCACCCCTGTCACCCCTGAGATTGAGAGGGTCAAACGCAATCAAGAACACTTTAGCTCGGTATTTTTTCATTTCAAAAGCCAAAAAAAAAAATCCCTTTTAATCAGTTTTAAAACAATCTTAACCCAAATATAATTGATTTACACAAGAACATCCCATTCTTTGTGTTTTGCCATTTTTTCCTCTGTAATCACTGACTTATTTTGATTGGATCCATCCCACTAATGATTTTAGATTCCTTTTTCCACCTTTTCCCTGACATATTTTTTATGATCTGCTTTTCCTTTTATTAATCCCTCCAATCCTTGATTATTTTTCCCCCCCTGGTTTTCCCCATCCATAAATCTAAACTGTTCATTGCCTGACCCAAATCCGTGGCTGTGCCCTCAGCTCTGCTCCCTGAGCCTGCTCTGATGGGTGTGGGATGGGGAAATCCTCTGGAATTGGTGTCTGGATTCCTCCTGGCTTGGATTTGGTGCTTTTTCCTTTGGGAATTGTTGCAGGGAGACCCTGGAAGTGCTCTGGGGGTGTTGGTAGGGTGGGTGGAAAGGTGAGTGAGGAGCCATGGAAAACAGGAGAGCACTAGAAATTATATATATATATAAAATATATAAAATTATATATTAATTGATGTATATATTTTATATATAATTATACAATAGATAACAAATAATATATATATGAAAAATAAGAATTAATATATCAAAATATACATTTTTCCCCAATATCCCACCTCAACCAACCTCCCTTCAGCCTCAGTCATATCAGAATTTTAAATTAGTTTATCTCTAGGGATTTTTTTAACCCAGGACGTGTCAGAAGCCCTTCCCTGCTGCTCTGAGTGCTTTTGGTGCTGCTTTGATTCTGTTTTTTCCCCGTTGCCCCACAGGTGTTGTACAAGGAGGAGCTGGGGACAGGAACCCCCACCCCTGTCACTCCTGAGATTGAGAGGGCCAAACGCAATCAAGAACACATTAGCTCGGTATTTTTTCATTTCAAAAGCCAAAAAAAAAAAGAAAAAATCCCTCTTAATCTATTTTAAAATACTTTTTAACCCACAAAACAATATTCTTGTTTCCTTATAATCAACTTACCCAAAAAATAATATCCTGGTCCTTCTCAGTTTTATTTTTTCTTTATGATTATTACTTACTTTGTTCTTATTCCCTTTTTAAAAAAATTACATCATTTCAGTAATTGAATTCCACCTTTTGGAGTGCGATTACCTTTTTTTTTTTAAACTCTTAAAAACTCACCCTATTTTCCTTATTTATTCCCAACACTCCTTTTTTTTAACTCTTAAAAACCCACCCTATTTTCCTTATTTGGCCCCAGCAATCCTTTCTTTTTAACTCTTAAAAGCCCACCCAATTTCCTTTATTTAGTCCCAGCAATCCTTTCTTTTTAACTCTTAAAACCCCACCCTATTTTTCTTATTTATTCCCAACACTCCTTTTTTTTTAACTCTTAAAAACCCACCTTGTTTCCTTTATTTAGTCCCAGCAATCCTCTTCTTTAACTCTTAAACCCCACCCCATTTTCCTTAATTCCTCCCAATTCCAGTGTTGTTCCATGCCGTGAATTTCCCCCTGATTTTCCTTATTTTATCCCGAGCACTAAACCTTGGCTGGGTGTGGTTGCAGTGGGATCTGCTGGGCTGGGGGAGGAACCAGAACTGCTTTTATTTGTAATTTTTTTGCCGCTTTCACAGCTTTTATTGCCCAGTTTTGTGTGCAGGTGCTGAGCAGTGCCGGTGGTTTGGCGCAGGATTTGCCTCCTCTCTTCCATCCCCAGTTTTCTCTCCAAGCGGAGGCTCCGTGTCCTGTTTTTCCCCCATCCCTGACCCCTCCCCGTTCTCCCGCAGGTTCTGTACCGGGAGGAGCTGGGCTCGGGCACCCCAATCCCGGTCACTCCCGAGCTGGAGCGAGTCAAACGCAACCAGGAGCACCTGAGCTCGGTATTGTGTGGAGGAGGAGTTTTCCCTTTAACTCCACTCAACCAAAATCCTTAACCTTTATTATAACAGCACAAAAATTCCTTTCTTTCTTTATTCCATGTAATCAACTGATCAACACATCCTCTCTTCCTCACTGTGTTTTCCAACGTTACTGACCTCCCACTTCTTCACTGGTGGAATTATTTACAAATATTTACGTTATTCTAAATGTTTTTAACTGTTTTGTTCCCTGTTCCAACTTCCTTTTTCTTCTATATGTGGGGGTTTTTTATATATAAAATTCTTTATGCTTTGTTTTAACCATGGAAGAGGGAGGGTGTGACTTCCCAGGAGGCTGCAGTGGGGGTCTGAAAGCTCCCATTCCTCAGGAAATTTTGGATTTTAGGGGTTTTGGGGTGCTGATGGTTTTGGATGGTCTCTTGTTGTGCAGGTGTTGTACAAAGAGAGCGTGGGGACAGGGACCCCCACTCCTGTCACCCCCGAGATGGAGAGGGTCAAACGCAACCAGGAGATTTGCAGCTCGGTACTTTGCCTAGAGCAACACTTCCCTTTAACTCTTTAAACCCGGAGTTCAGACCTTTTAACTCTTTCCGAGCCCTTTTTAACCGTTTGGATAAGTGGGTTTGTCCCCAAGTAACGCTGCCCCTGCTCCGAAGCAGAGCTGGGCTCACTTCTCACTCGTGGCTTTCTCAGGTTGAAATGTTAACTTGGTTCAGTTGATCTTGGTTTTAAGAGTGTTTTTAATGTCTCATTCTAATCCTAAACCCACTCAAACTCCTCCCCTTTTCTCTGCAGTGCTGGCGTTTATTTTACAGCAGTTAATTGAATTTCCTGGCCGTGCTCAGCCCCTCCAGTGGGGTTTTGTGCTCTTTGGTGCAGTACTCACACCATTTATCACCAGTAGTTCAAGCCAGGCTAGCAAACTACTCCTCTACTAAAACATTGCCCAGGACCTGCTTTAAAAACACCTGGGAAACTAAATCCAAGGAAAAAGAAACGTGTTGGGACAGCTGTTTATTGACTGTGGCATTCTCTGGCTCCTTTCTCTCGCCCCCACAGGTGCTGTACAAGGAAAACATAGGGAAAGCCACCCCCACCCCCGTCACTCCCGAGATGGAGAGAGTCAAACGCAATCAAGAGATCATTAGCTCGGTACTTCCACCAGGAAAAGTTCCTGCAAATCGGAGTGAAGTGTTTAACCCGGCGGGAGCATCAGCACCCTGTGCTTATTAACCCCTTCAGTGACTCTGCCCCGAGGCCCTGCCCCGCACTCGCACACAACCTCGCACCAGCTTCTCTTTAACGCTGCCCCAGGCAGGGTTTGACTGGAGAAAAATCCCTTTTTTGGGGATTGATTGAATTTTTTTAACCCTTTCTTACTCCACCTGTGCTTTGATGCAAACGATTCCAGCCAGGGCCCAGTCCTGCATCCCAGGTTAATGGCAAAGCTCCAGTTCCTCCTTTTGTGCCCAGCTCTAACTCCGTGTAATGACTCCAAAGCTGTTTGTGTGTTCTGCTTTTTGGGGTTTTTTTGGTTTCTCGTTTCTCTTTTCCTTTTTAATGACGTTTGGATACTCCCTTGTATCCTGTAGGTTTTGTACAAGGAAAATGTGGGGAAGGTGACCCCAACCCCCATCACCCCCGAGATGGAGAGAGTCAAACGCAATCAAGAGATCATTAGCTCGGTACCTTCCCAGAGATTTCTGGTTTCCTTTGTGCTTAAACTTAATCAAGTAACAGCCTAACTCCCACTCAAAGCTGGTTTTAAATTAAAAATAGATGTATTTCTTTTTTCTGCACATTAATTGCTCCTTCTAAACCCAAATTACTTCAGTCTTAACAGTGTGATCCAGATTTTTAGGCCTTTTTTACAACTCGGTTTTTGAATTTGTGGGTTCTATCCAGACCATCTCAAGAGCTTGGATCCCTTGGTGGGGATCTGGGAATGTTTGGGTTGGAAGGGACATAAAGCTCACTTCATTCCCTTAGTTTCCACTAGCCCAGGTTTTCCAGGGAGATTCAGGTTTCTCTCTGTGTTTAGTGTTCACCTTTTATTGGATTTTCAGGGGGATTTGACTTCAGGGAAAAACACCCATCCCTGACATCATCATTTGGGACAGTGTTGCAACAAGACTTCCCCCTTCCCTCTCCCCTCCCAAAAAGATCAGGAATTGCTTCAAATATCGATAAAAAAACAGATTAAGCATTTGTTGAACAACTTTGTAGGGCCAGAGGCACTTCCTGAGCCTCTGGAGCCACCCTGCACCTGGATAGAGCCCTTAACCCCAAATCCCAGCTTTCCTCTCCACTCCCTGTTCCTCACCCCTCCCGGCAGCACTAAACGTTTGACTTTTTGAAATCCGGTAACAAAGTAATAATTTGTGCTCCAACCCTGGTGCTTTGGGGTTGTCTAAGACCCCTGGTCCCTGTTCTGTGTCCTGCAGGTGTTGTACAAAGAGAACGTGGGGCAGGCGACCCCCACGCCGGTCACTCCCGAGATGGAGCGAGTCAAACGCAACCAGGAGCAGATTAGCTCGGTATTTTCCCAGGGAAACCCTTCCCAAACCTCCCACTGCAGTGGTTAACACCAGAGGGTGTCGTAGAGCTCTTCTGAATAACCTCACTCTGCCTGGTTTTATTTAACCCTCTAATTTTTTCTCTAAAACGTCACCTTTTAAGCACTGTAATTTTAAAGGGTATCTTTTGTCATTTAATTTGTTAATCCAATTTTACCTGACTTCTTTTTTTTCCTTTCCTAACGGCTGGTGTGGAGCCTAAACCCAGTAACATCCCAGTTGTGGAGTTCTGTCCTGGTGACTGGGTTCCTTTGTGGTCTGTAGGTTGCATACAGGGAAGGTTTAGGGAAGGCCACTCCCAGCCCAATCACTCCGGAGATGGAAAGAGTCAAGCGGAACCAGGAACAAATCAGCTCGGTACTGAAAGCACAGCCAAGCACCTTGTGTCAAAAATAACCATCCCGAGCCAAACTCCACCTAATTCAGCCTTATTTTCCCAGTTTTCCTTATTTTTGCCTATTTTCATTTTGATTTTTTTTTTTTTTACCTTTTGCCAATAACGTCTCAGCTGCTTTGTTTCCCGAGAAAATCTTTTCCACTCTGCAGGGCTGAGTTTGCTTGATCATTAACCCCACTGCCAGGAAAAGCTGGAATTCTTCCAGCCCGAGCTGTGTCCAAGTGTTTGTGCCCTGCAGGTGCTGTACAAGGAGCACATGGCCAAGGGAACTCCGACCCCGCTGACCCCGGAGATGGAGAGAGCCAAACGCAACCAGGAGAACATCAGCTCGGTGGGTGCTGCTCGGGAAGGGAAAACACAGGAAAAGAACATTTCATCCCTGAAATCCTCACTCAGATGGGAGAAATTTGGAAGGATATGGAACCATAGGGAATTCTTTAATACTTCCTGGTGCAATCAGGTTTTTCTGTGATGAACTGGGTCAGTTTGGGGTTTTCAAACAGATAAATTTCAAATTACTGCCATGCTACTCTGTGATATTTAAATTATGGTTCCTCGGTAATGGCCTCATAGAAAATGTATAAAAATCTGGGACTGGCCCTTCTCCAGGCCCTTCTTTGCCAGCCTGGTAAAGGCTCCAGAGGTAACTCCTGTCCTCCTCCTCCCCTGGCAGGTTCTTTACTCTGACAGCTTCCGGAAGCAAGTCCAAGGAAAAGCTGCCTATGTCCTGGATACTCCGGAGATGCGGCGCGTGCGGGAGACCCAGAAACACATCTCCACTGTAAGAGCACTGCCAGAGGTGTCCTTACCCTGGGAAGGGAGGTAGATACAAAAATCACCCAGGACAATGTGTCCTACCAGCTTTGGTTACCCAAGTTTGGGATTGGGTGCTCTCAGGATCGGTAAAACCAAAGTTCAGGAGCCCTCCGTGGTGGGAATGTCCCCAAGGGAAGCAGGAATAACAATGATTTGGCATTGCAGGTGAAGTACCACGAGGACTTTGAGAAGAGCAAAGGAAGCTTCACTCCCGTGGTCACCGACCCCATCACAGAGCGTGTGAAGAAGAACATGCAGGACTTCAGTGACATCAGCTACAGGGGAATCCAGAGGAGGGTGGTGGAGATGGAGCGGAAACGCGTGGACCAGGACCAGGAGAACCTCACCGGTGAGGAGACCTGGGCACATCTTTTACAGGAGGGGTTTAACATCAATTCAAATTCATCATCACTTGGAGATGTTCTCATCCAAGGCCTTTTTGAAAATATTCTCTCACAGCAGCTGTAACTCACCTGGGACCTGCTGTCCCCACCTGTGTAATGTCACACTGCATTTATGGTTCTCACTTCTTTCTTTAACTTCCTCTCAGTGTGTTAGAGAAATACCTTGCTGTAGATTGATTGTAAAATAGGCAAATCTGTGCTATAGAATTGAGAAGCACTAATTTACAAAATAAGGGTGATTTTTCAAAGAATCCCACACTGGTTTGGGTTGGAGGGACCTTAAAGCCCATCCAGTTCCACCCTGCCATGACCAGGACAGCTTCTGCTATCCCAGGCTGCTCCAAGCCCCAGTGTCCAATCTGGCCTTGGCCACTCCCAGGGATGGGGAGGGCACAACTCCTGTTCTTTTGTCCAGGCCAGCCTGTGCTGCTCAGGCTCTCCCAGAGCTGCCCAGCTCCAGCCTCTCCTCAGGAAATGCCATTTTTCCTGCAGGGCTCCGGGTGTGGAGAACCAACCCTGGCTCTGTCTTCGACTACGACCCCGCTGAGGACAACATCCAATCCCGGAGCCTGCACATGATCTCAGGTGTGTCCCGTGGGCTCTGCAGGGCACAATGGGATTTAAACTCTGCAAAGGTGTGGTCTGAGTGCCAAGCAGAGCTGAGAGTTCACAAGTGACATGGGACAGAGGAGAAATTGGCTGTAGCTGCTCCTCACCAGTGTGACTGATATTCAAAAAATACATTATTAATCTTCTTATGATAAAATGATCCAACAGAGGCAGGAGGAGGATTGTTTATATGATCCACACTTGCCATGATACAACAACCTGTGCTTCCTTTTGCAAATTACTCAACCTGCTGTTCTCAGTTACCTTTAACTCCTGTCTGAGAGAAAAAACACCTGAAAGGTAGAAAATCTTCAGAATAGCTCAGAGGTGTGTCAGGATGGGAAGCACGGGGTAATTAGAATAAAAGTTTTGGAAGCAGCTAGGACAAAGAGGAAAGAGGCTGAAGAAATGATAAAAGCGTTGTGGATATTGAAGAGCAGAAATCCAGCGTGGTGCCCATAGAATGCTTAAAAAGCACTGGGAAATACCAGTGTGGAACCATAGAACTACACTGGGATGATGGAAAGAACCCGAGCTCAGCAGGGCTGGGTTCTGTGAGCTCTGAGCTCTGGGGTGGGTGACTCTGAGAGCCCCAGGGGTGGTGACTGTCCCTGCTGTGCCCTGTGTCCCTGCAGTCCAGGCCCAGCGCCGCAGCCGGGAGCACTCACGCTCTGCCAGCGCCCTGAGCATCAGCGGCGCCGCCGACGAGAAATCCGAGCCCTCGGACGGCACCGAGCAGCGCCTGTCCTACTACAGCAACGGGGGCTTCTTCACTGCCACAGCCACGGGTACGGGACACCTGGGGACACCTGGGGACACCTGGGGACACCTGTGGGACACCTGGGGGAACAGCCTCTGGGGGCTCACCGGGGGACACCTGGGGGACACCTGGGGACACCTGGGGACACCTGGGGGACAGCCTCTGCGGGGACACCTGGGGGACACCTGGGGACACCTGGGGGGACAGCCTCTGGGGGGACACCTGGGGACACCTGGGGGGACAGCCTCTGGGGGGACACCTGGGGAACAGCCTGTGGGGACATCTGTGGGGACACCTGGAGGACACCTGGGGGACAGCCTGTGGGGGGACACCTGGGGAACAGCCTGTGGGGACATCTGTGGGGACACCTGGAGGACACCTGGGGGACAGCCTGTGGGGGGACACCTGGGGAACAGCCTGTGGGGACATCTGTGGGGACACCTGGAGGACACCTGGGGGACAGCCTGTGGGGGGACACCTGGGGAACAGCCTGTGGGGACATCTGTGGGGACACCTGGAGGACACCTGGGGGACAGCCTGTGGGGGGACACCTGGGGAACAGCCTGTGGGGACATCTGTGGGGACACCTGGAGGACACCTGGGGGACAGCCTGTGGGGGGACACCTGGGGAACAGCCTGTGGGGACATCTGTGGGGACACCTGGAGGACACCTGGGGGACAGCCTGTGGGGGGACACCTGGGGAACAGCCTGTGGGGACATCTGTGGGGACACCTGGAGGACACCTGGGGGACAGCCTGTGGGGGGACACCTGGGGAACAGCCTGTGGGGACATCTGTGGGGACACCTGGAGGACACCTGGGGGACAGCCTGTGGGGGGACACCTGGGGAACAGCCTGTGGGGACATCTGTGGGGACACCTGGAGGACACCTGGGGGACAGCCTGTGGGGGGACACCTGGGGAACAGCCTGTGGGGACATCTGTGGGGACACCTGGAGGACACCTGGGGGACAGCCTGTGGGGACAGCCTCTGGGGACAGTTGTGGGGACACCCTGTGGGGACACCCTGTGGGGACAGCCCAGCTGCTCACGGGATCAAGTTCAGCAATTCCCCGAGCCAGGAAAAGCTACATCTCCAAAGTGTGGAGTGGTGCACAGGCAACAGCCATAAATGTGCATTTTCACCTGCCTTTGAGCCAGCCCTGTGGCCTATCCCTGATCTCTATCCAGAGCAGCTCCATCCCAGTTCCACAATAACCCCCACACAACCTCTCCTCCCCTTGCAGTGGGCTACAAGCAGGTGAAGACCATCGAGCTGCCCCAGCAACGTTCATCCTCAGTCGCCACCCAGCAAACCACGGTGTCCTCGGTGCCTTCCCACCCCTCCACTGCTGGGGTGAGTAACCCTGACTGGTCCATGGGGTGAGGACACAGCCCCAGGAGCTCACAGCCCACGGGGAGCACTAATTAATGGCATTAATCCAAGACTGAGTTGGTAACATTCCAGTCATGAGGCCGAAGCTCTATGAAACCAGTGAAGCTGTGACAGTGACTGAAGGGGGACAGACTCTCCCCTGGGCCTGCAAACTTTGAATTAGCACTTGGAAACTCTCAATGAGCCCTTTTCCCTACTCAACAAATGAAAATTTAGGAGTGGGAAGAAGTGCTCATTCAGAGATTGCCTCTGGAGTAATTCCCACGACAGTGGGAATGGCATTGCCTACAACAATTGCTAGGAGGCAACAGAGTTACACCTGGAGCTGCTCAAGCTTCAGTCAGTGTCACCAGCACCCCCAGGGGTTGTGGCACTCAGGTACCACACAGGCTCAGGGAGGGAGAAGCATCCAGGATGATTGAAGGAGCAGCCAGACCCTACTGTGCCACCAATCCCAAATCCTGGTTGTTGGGGTTTGACCCTGTCCCCTCTGGCCCCGGCAGAAGACATCCAGGGCCATGTCAGGCTTTGACCACATCCCTTGGTGTCCCTGCAGAAGTGGTTCTGTCCCATATCAGGCTTTGACCCTGCAGAACTCATTAAGAGCCATGTCAGGGTTTGATCATGTCCCTTTTGTCCTACGTCAGGGTGTGACCATGTGTCCCTGAAGCCATTCTGTCTTTGGCTCTGCCCGTGTCCCTCTTGACCCTGCACAAGACATTCTGGGCTCTGTCAGGGTGTGACCACATCCTTTGTGTCCCCTGCAAGGCTCTGACCATGTCCCTTGTGTCCCCTGCAAGGCTCTGACCGTGTCCCTTGTGTCCCCTGTGCCCCACAGAAGACGTTCCGGGCCATGTACGATTACACGGCAGCCGACGCGGACGAGGTGTCCTTCAAGGACGGGGACACCATCGTGAACGTGCAGGCCATCGATGAGGGTTGGATGTATGGCACTGTGCAGAGGACAGGCAAGACTGGCATGCTCCCTGCCAACTACGTGGAGGCTGTGTGAGCCCAGTCCTGGCCCCTGCTGGGACACCTCCAACCCGTGGGAGCCACAACAGAAATCACTGCAGAGCAAAATCCACCTGGAATATCTCACAAGGTTTTGCAAAGTACCTCGAAGCACATCCTGCCTTTCTCTCCCCAGTGCAAAAAACTCCCCAATATTGTCTGGAATTTTAAACATTTCATCACACACCATTAACAAGACTATACAACCCAGCATCTCCAAAGTTCTGTTACTAAAGACTAACACACAGATTACTTTAGTCATTCTCCCCCAGAGAGAATTTTTCTGGGCTCTTCTACAATGTTTGGATCTCTTCCTTTTCCATATAAGCCACATTTAAGCTCCATATTTTAAATTGGGGAGGGAAAAGCAACCTCCCCCTCCTCCTGCTTGCCAAGCTCCCAGGAATGTGTTGTCCTGCAACTGTTCTGGGGGCAAAAGCTGTGATTTCTTGTTAATTAGTGATGAATAAAGCTGAGGTTTCTGCAGTATGGATGGAGTCACTGGTGCTGGACAGGTAATTTCACACCTCTACATCATGTTTTGCTTCATCTACTGCAGTACCTGGTAGCAGCCAGTCCACAGGAAAGGGAATAAAAATCCCTGGATACTGTGTTTCACAGAGAATAAATCCAACAGCAGGAGCTGTAGCAATACCCCTGAGGAATTCAGAGCTCAGGGGCAATTCCTGAGCCAGCCTGGAAGGGAAATGTCCTTCCCCAAGGCAGAATTCAGGACTGCCAGCACTGGGAGTTGGGATTAACTCCCCTTCCATGGGTGAGGAACATCCTTACCTGTGCAGGGCAAGGGATGTAAAGCTGAGCATCCTAAGGAGGCAGATCTGGAACCAAAACAACATTTTCAGGAAAACAACCCCCAGAGAATTGTTCCTGTTCCAGCTCCAGGCTTTGTCCTGGTCCTTTCCTCCATGAGATACAAACAGGGCAAAAGTACTCAAGAGTTGTGGAGGTGAGATCCCACCCTGTCCTTGAGGCTCTGTCCCACCTTGCAGCAGCAGTGATGACATTCCAAAGTCCCTCCCAGCCTCAGAAATCCACATTTGAGGGGAAGCTGAGGAGATTAAAAAGCCCAGAACCACCAAACCACGAGGCCATGACCAAGTTTGGGAACTATTTGCTCTTTTATTTGCCCATGTAAAAGTTCTAAAACCACCTGCAGCAGCTCCTCTCGATAAACATCCATCTGGATAGCTACAGTACAATATATACAGATCAGAATTCCAGAGGAAAACCTGGGAATTCTGGCTGAAGGTCTCCAAAAAGCAGCAATGCAGTCCATGCAATTAAAACTCCATAAATTATTACCCAACATCTGCTGTGAGTCTGTACAGAATATACAAAGAGCTCTTGTCCAATCCATCCATTTCCCCATGGAAAAAAAGCCTTTCCACAAGGAGAACTGCTGCCAGCACAGGACATGGGTCAAAGCCTGGGAGGCTTTGCAGAGTCTTTCTCCTGTACAAGCACATTTTCTTAGTGCTCCTTAGTCTGAGTCGTACAAAAATACATGGAAAAATAGATCCAGTACAAACCCCAGGCTCCTGCTGTGAGGAATTAAGCCCAGCTTACCTTAGGTGTCCTGCCAGAGTTTCAGCAGCTCCAAAGGAAGCAGCTAGGGCAGAAGGGGAGCAGAGCTTCCAGCTCTTACCCCACAACAAGAGTTTGCAGCAGTAAGAACACTTTGGATGTGAAAAAATAATTTAATTACTCTGTTGGTTTGGTTTTCACAGTCTTTGCTATTGCACAGCTTTGTCAGGTTTTCTTTCACTGCCTGAAAGAAAGATGCATAGCAATCCAATACAAACACCTCTGCCAGGGAGGAAACAGTCCCACAGATCAGGGAGGAAAAACAACCAACCTATTAAAAAAAAAGGGGGAAAAAAAATAACACCAAAAAGAATAAATTTATGGAGGTGTTAAAAAAAAAAAAAAAATCTCCTATAGCACAAAATGCAGAGTTTAAAGAGTGACTGAGCAGTAAGGAAAACAAGTGGGGGGGAAAGTGTTGTAACAAACTCCTCCTTACTGAGCTGTGGGCAGCAGCTACTCGGGGCCCTCGTGGGGAGGGGAGTGCCAGCGGGACTGCAGGTTCCTCAGGATGCACGAGGCCATCCCTGCCAGCTTCTCCTGCATCTCAAAGAGCTGCCTGCCAGAATAGCCATGGAGATCTTCAGAGCTCAGCTGAGCAGCCAGAGCCTGGATCTGCCCCAGGAGATCTGCTGGGGGCTGCTCACTGCTGCTGCTGCTGCTGCTGCTGCTGCTGGGGGCTGCGTCCACCAAAGCTGAAAGGAGGGAAGGGAGAGAGAAGTGGAGGAAAAATCCGAGCAGGATTGCAGCTGTTTCTGTACAAAATAACATCCTCAGACAGCCTACAAAGTATTGATTCCATGGGAAACGTTCCCAGCAAAGGCACTCTACACTATCCTTCCTCAGGGTGAGTTTTGCAGGGTTTGATCATGATTTTAAATAAAATAATTATAATAAAACTAAACTCAAAATAAAAAGGATGAGGTGTTTATTCCATGGGAAACGTTCCCAGCAAAGGCACTCTACACTATCCTTCCTCAGGGTGAGTTTTGCAGGGTTTGATAATAATTTTAAATAAAATAAAATAATAAAACTAAACTCAAAATAAAAAGGATGAGGTGCTTATTCCATGGGAAATATTCCCAGTAAAAGGTGCTCCATGTTACCCTTCCTCAGGGTGAGTTTTGCAGGGTTTGATCATGATTTTAAATAAAATAATTATAATAAAACTAAACTCAAAATAAAAAGAAAAGGATGAGGTGTTCCCATCAGGAGAGAATGAAGGTAAGACAGCAGAACCCTCCAAACCCAAAGCAAAAAGCCACCAGCAGGTACCTGCTGCAAGTTTTTCCTCATCTCCAGAGAGAGATTTCTCTTCCACACCAGTTCCAGGCTTTTCAGCATCTTCAGGCACAGTGCTTTCCTCCAACACTCGAGATTTCACCTGGGCATTTTTTGAGAAAACATTTTCAGATTACAAAAAAAATACTGATTACATGGTGAGATGTATTTCAGCCTCATAATAAATCCAATCACTATTCCTGTTAGTAATAATAACTTAACCAAGTCATCTGTATCCTGAATTTGTGGTACTGAGACACACAGGGATTAAGTTTCAAAGTGTTATTTTTAATGAAGGAAAAAATACATAATTCCTCCTAAACTAAATGAGATCAATATTGGCTTCCTGGGTGCTAAAACTCAATTTTACCTGCTGCTCATGGTATCCTTTCAGAGCTCTTTTGACATTGGAGACTTTGGGAGAGCGGATGGGGAGAGTTTTGATTTCCAAAGCTGTCAGAGTGCTCAGGTCTCCCACGGTCTTGATGTTCTTGGCTCGGATGAGCTGCCCCAGGCCCCTGGCACTGCAGGCAGGGGAGGGAAAATGGGGTTATTGGCAGAGAATCAGGGAATATCCTGAGCTGGAAGGGACCCACAGGATCATCAATCCAACTCCTGCACAAAGTCCCCATCCCTGGGGAGCTGTTCACTCATCACAAAGGTACCTGAAGAATTCCAGAAGAGCCAATTCTCTCCCTCCTCACCAAACCAACCCCACCCTTTAAAATTCTTTTTAAAATTCTGGTTTTGTAGGTTCAGTAAGCATTCACTTTCTACTGGAATGCCACCTTGAAAAGCTTCAAGCCACTCACCAGATGTTGGATGTGATCTGAGGTAAAATGACATCCACAGGAGCTTTGCAGCCAGCCAAGGCAGGATACACAAACTCTGTAGGGCATGGCAGAGATTCCTTGGCCATTTCTGTGATCTGGGATAACACAGGACAAGTATTAAATTAACTGTCACACACTGAATACAGGGAAAAAAAAATAGAGAAACATGAACCAAAGCACTTCTTACTAAACACTTCTTTGAGCTCTTAAATTTAAGGGTACGAGATCCTGGGGACAGAAATCCTTTGGTTGGAGTGGTAATGTGCTGGATAGAAAAAGAGGAAAAAAATATCTCAGGGTGGTAGGAATTCAGTTATGGTAGGAATTCAGTTAACAGCAGGAATTCAGTTAATAGTGAGATTTTAGCCCCTGAAACCTCAGAGTTCACTTGAGTTCAGAGTAACAGAATGAGTCAGGCTTAGGCAGTTTTGTTTCTTACTGATCCTCAGCTCTTACACCTGTGTGTAAGTGGCTACAAACATGCACTAAAGCCATGCTACTCATGATAAATACACAAATGCTTGGGGCACACAGAATATTGTAACAGAATTTACCCTGACCTGCATGTTAGAGAGGATTTTAAGACTTCTGGAAGAGGGTGAGGAATGGGATCTGATGACAGGACTCCTCCTGTCGATGTCATCTGCCAGGCCCTCCTGGAAAATGGGGTTTGCAAAGGACACTCGGCGGATCTGAGGAGGAGACAAGGAGGTTTTTAGAGTTGGAACTCAACCCAGCACGGCCTGGTGAAGTCAGATTGAGGAGACAAGAAAGTTCAGCTTGGAATCATTGAAGTTCTTGAATGACACAGGGAATGTTTCAGCCAAGGACAGACCGTGAGGCTTCCCAAAGAAATCTCTACTGCACGTGGATGACCCTGAGTGTGATCTGATCCTGGCTCTGCAGTGATCCAGGCAGCAGAACAGACTCTGTTCAAAATAAATCCCCTCACTCACCCCCTCACAATGCAAATCTGTCAGTGCTGGCACACTCCACACCCAAACCTCCCTTTTCCCTAAGACTATTCACAATGGAACCCAGTAATTCAATGTATTTGGGGTTATTACAGTTACCCATCCCAGCTCTGAGCCGAGTACCACACAATTCCCATGGGATACCTTATTGGCAGGTGACAGGGACTCGTCCTCCTGGCTCCTTTTGACCCCTCTCTTCAGAATGCTGGTGGAGGGGGAGGCTGAGGGTGACCACGTGCAGCGAGCCTGGAGGCTGGTGGGGCTTTCAGCCACCTGCACTGAGGGGATCCCTTCCACCTTCAGAGGGGAATCCACACTCACACCTTCCAAGGCCACGTTTTCAGGCACTTTTATTTCAGTTTCCAATGGTTCCTCCTTCATCTCTTCATCTGGAACAATGCAACTTTCTCCTGCAGAGTTCTCAGCTTCTCCTTTATCCTCCTGATTTTCCTCTAGCTCCTTCATCTCTTTTTCCTCAGGTTTGCTATCAACCTTCAGCTCCTCAGGCACCTCTTCCAATTGTCCATTTTGATCTATTTGATTTATTTCTTCCTTTTCTGCAGTTGCTGGCTCTTCCCTTTGTTCCTCAGAGTCCAGGCAGCTCTCCCTGGGCTCTCCTGGAACACTCTCAGGCAGAACCTGTTCTGTTTGCTCCTTCAGCTCAGCAGGTTCCTTCATTTCCTCTATGGACTCGGTGGTTTCACCTGCTGAACACTCTGCATTCTCTGCATTCTCCTCCCCCACCACACTGCTACCTTGCAGGTTATCCCCAGACATTCCCTGGCTTTCCAAGCTGAAGCTGCTGGGCTCCTTGGGAGGGTGCAAGGGAGTGCTCATTGCACAAGGAGCCAGGGCCAAGCTCTCCTCCAAATCAGAGTGACCAGAAACCTTCACAGGTGTCTCAGCTGGGGTGGTCTGGGGCTCCTCCAGCTCAGTTTTCTCCTTTTTTGGTTCAGAGGACTTGGATTCAGTTACTTGCTGCTTTGGCTTTTTAAAGCAGCAATCACAGCTCTTGATTTTTTTCACCCTTTTGCTTCTCTTGCTCTGACACTCAGGGCTTTGCACAGAGGAGGGCTCAGCCCCTGAGACATTTGCTGCTGGTGCACAGTCCCCCATGCTGGTTTGCTTCTCCTCCTGCTGGCTTTCCTCTGCTGCTCTCCCACCCTGGTCAGACACACAGGAGCTGCTCAGTGACTCCATGGAAGCATCACCCTTGTTCTGCTCCATGCTGGTGTCCTGCAAAGCACCTGAATTCTCAGAGCTGCCAGGCCCCACAGCTTCTCCAGCAGCTGCAGGAATTACCAGGCTCTCCAGGCTGCCTGGTTCAGCTGTCACTGCAGCACCCATGCTGATCTCAGCTTCACCTTTAGCTGCTTCCAGGGAATTCTTAGTTTCATTCTCCTGGGGAGAAGACACCTCAAGGCTCCGGCTCCCTGGCTGTCCCTCCTTCCCTTTACCTTCCAGAGAATTGCTTCTGCTCCTCACTTTGATGTGTTTTTTCTTCTTTGTGCTGCCTTCCTTGGCCTCAGAGCTGTCAGCCTCAGAGTTTTCTATGCTGGAGAGCAAACCTTGGGAAGCTCTCCTGGTGTGGTACCGTGGGCGCTCCTGCACCTTCTGCCCTGCTGTGCTGAGGCTGCCCTGAGCTTCCCCCTCGGCCCTGGGGGAATCCTCTGCCCTCCTGCCACCTCTGCTCCCCTCCTCATCCAGGCCCCGGGAAGCAGGAGAGTCCTTGGAGCTCCAGTCCTCTGCCACTCTCTCAGGCTGGCTGCTCTCTTTTGTGGTTTCTGTTGTTTTCCCAGGAATTCCTTTCTGCTTTTGGGATCCATCACCTTTACCCTGAGACAGCTTCTTCTGCCCAGCTTTCTCCTCCTCTTTCCTCCTGTCCCTCTTTGGGAGCCCATCCTCCTTCTCCTGGCTCCCTGAGGAGCTCTCCACAGTCTCCGAGCGTCTCCTGGAGGAACGGCGGAGCTGCTTCTGGTGAGGGGACACCTGTGGCACCTGGCTGTCATCCCCTGGGGCCTGCTCAGAGCAGCTGCTGCTGTCTGGGGGAGTGTTTTCCTTCGAGTCCATGTCCAGTGCCTGGGCCTTTTCCATTTCTGAGATCGTATCCTCAGCTTTTTTAACATCTGCTTCCGTGGAGTGCAGAGCCTGGGACTGGCTCGGGAGGGTGTGCTCCCCATCCTCCCCTGCAGAGCACAGCTCAGCACTGCTTTCCAGGCTCTCAGAGGCCAGGGACTCCTCTGACCTGCTCAGGAGTTTGGGTTTGTTCCCTTGCAGCTCCATCCTGCTCTGGCGCCGTGTCACCCTGCGGATGGCAGGGGCCTCAGCCTCGGCTTTCGGAGAGTTCTTATTCTCCTCTCCACCTTTCTCTGCTTTAGCATTGGCCTTGCTGTCACCAGTGCTGTCCTGTGCCCCAGCAGCACTCCCAGGCAGCTCTGGCACAGAGCTCAGTGGGGCTGGGCTGAAGGGCCTGCTCTCTGCAGCCCCGAATTTCTCCAGGGTGATGAAGGACTGGCGCCGGCTCACGGGCTGGGGTGTCCCAGAGATGATGTCGCTGGAAGCTGAGCTGTTGCTGACATTTGAGGTGTTCTCCTTCTCTTCCGAGGCCTCTCCAGAAGCTGCTCCCACAGAACTCGTGTCTAACCCCTCTCCAGTGGCTGTTTCCTCTGGGATCATCTCAGCTGTCTCATTTTTGGGCTCCCCCTTGCTGTTGCTGATGTTTGGGGTGGTCTCCTTCCCTGCTGAGGCCTCCTCGGCAGCTGCTCCCACAGAACTCATGTCTAATCCCTCTCCAGCTGATGTTTCCTCTGGGATCATCTCAGCTGTCTCATTTTTGGACTCCCCCTCGCTGTTGCAGGCTGGGCTCTCCTCTGAGCAGCATCCTTCACTCCCTGCTTTTTCCTCCTGTCCCAAAAATATGAACAGCAAAACATTTGTCCCAAGAATATAATGAAATAGTTGTACTTGTCCTATGAATATAATGTAAGATAGTATTCAAATACAGTTCTGGTGCAACAGAAAACAACACACACACAAGGTTTTTATAGCCACCCTTCCTCATAATTATTTATTATCTATTGGTAGTTATAAAAGACTGTTTTTTTAAAACCATTTAATCCCAAAACAAAGAAGTCCAAAAATGTTTTAATTTTTGCTAGAGGTATTAACAAACTTGCTGTATTTTACCCAGTCTGATTGGCATCACAGTCAGCACAGCAGCTGATCCTCTAAAAAAGGAATTTAGGGTTCACAGTCTACCCAAATAAAATGTGACAGCAGAGGCACACGAGTGATCAGAAACTGCTCCTAGAAATCCTCCCATTTTGAAATCAAACACCCTGCCAGGTGTAAATGATGCAAAGCACAACACAGCACTGCAATGGTGTTCAGTGTCCTCTCACCTGGTGCTGAGAATGGAAAAAAGCCACAAAAACTCTGATGTTATGGTAGAAACTCTGATACCTTCATCACCATCAGACAAGGGGCAATTACCTGAGGTTGGTTTGCAGTGTCTTCTTTGGCATTTTCTACTGCAGGTGGTACTTCCCTACAAGAGAATGACTGAAATCAGTGCTGCTGCAAAGGAGACACCTTCAGAGAGCAGAACTGGGCACTTTCACTTACAAAGAATCTTCCTGGCTCTGAGTGTACTGGGAAAAGGAGGAGGTGTCCTGGGATGCATCCAAGTTGTTGTACATGGCAGGAATATCAGCTCTGGAACAAAAGCAGCCATGGAAAGTCAGACTCTTCTTTGGAATTCATTATCTCTGCATTTCAAGGTCATCATTTTCAGCTGCATTACATCTTTATTTTTGGGGAATTAAAGCTGTGATTGGGATCCCACTGAAGAGGAATTCACTGACACCTCACCACCCAGCCTGGAAGAGTTCCCAGCACACAAGTCCTGCTTGCACTGCTTTTGCTGCCTAAGCACAAAATCCACTCCAGTATTATCTTCTCACATTAAAAAGAGGATCATTCTTTAGAATATTTTGCAATTAAGATGAGGCATGGGAATATCCTAATTCCTGAAATGCTTCTGACTCAAGACTTTCCTTCAAATTTGGACCCAATCCTTTCATTTCCATGATTTATGAAAAAGGACATCTCTTATTTCACACTGCAAGTGAGTCATGAAGCAAAAATCTAAACTCCAAATTCTCAAACTCCAAGCACACTGGAGAGAGCTTATTTAATCAAAACAGGAGATGCAATTGCAAGAATAATTTGGTTGCTTCAAAACACAAAGCAAGGAACTCTCTTAGCTTTAAACTTAAAAACTTTTATGGAAGAACAAGACCCAATTACCTGTGGTAGTGTGAGAAACAGGAATTGAAGTTAAGTCAAGCTCAGCTAGTCAAGGAATGACATTTCACATTAAGTTTAAAACAATAACAGACAGACCTCTTTGACCTAAGCACTTCTTTTTGATGTTCTGTCAATATTCTTGGTTTTGTTTCTGGAGGAATAAATACAAAATCAACAGATTTCTCCTCTTCCAAAAGAGTCTCACTTGTAGTCTTAGGAGATGAAAATTCTAGTTTCAACTGCAGAAAGATAAAAAACCCAAACCCTGGGTTAGGAAAAAGAGAGCAACTGAAAATCAGGAATTCCTGAAGGACATGACCTGTCCCTGTGAGAGATCTGCCAATCCCAAAACCCACCAGGACCCAAATCTGTCACAACCTGCAGGCAGAGTGAGGGCTGAGGTTTTATGTGCCACCCTCCCACCAAGCCTGAGCCCTCCCCAAAACTCAGCAGAGAATTCTGACAGGAACATTAAGTCACAGTGTGCTGGGCAGCCCTAAATTGAAAAGGAAAACATTTCAGCATCCCCAAACTGCTGATTTTATCCTGAAAAGCCAGGATTTGGTTGCAGGACACCTCTCTGGGAACACTTTACCTTTGCAGGAGTTGCTTGCACGTTGCTGGACTTGTCTTTGCCATCGTTTTTGGGTTCACTTGTCTGTGCCAACATCGAATCTCGTTTGGGTCCCACCTTCACCTCCATGCCACTGATCTTTGCATCCAGCTGGGAATTTTCCATCTATTCCAACAGAACCACACTGAATGCTCTGTGTGAAGAAACTCCAAGCTCACAATCCCACCCTGTGGTTCATTTCTAGAATAAAACCATCCCTCATTCCCAAATTTCCTTTAAATGACATAGAGGACAACTTAAAAAATTAATTATTTCAACTAAATCCATTCAGAACCTGAATTTTACAATGCAGGAAGTGGTAAGAACAAACTGAGTCTTGACAGGGCTAAACCAGCAGAGTTTATTATTCTAAACATGAAGCCAGTGCAGGTCAATAATATTAAAAATCCCAACTGATCTTCCACTCCCTGCTGCAAAATTCCCATGAAATCCCTGCTGGGGTCAACAAAATATTTACCACATCAGAGAAGGGCCCACTGCACTCTTCAGACATCTCAATGCTTTCAAAACCAGGCAGCAGCAGAGGGATTTTCTTTTTGGCTTGGCTTAACACAGATCTGCTCAAAAACAACAACAAAAAAACCTCAATTTTACATTTATGGGAGTGGGGAAAGGTGCCCTGACCATATATTTATTATACAAATAATATATATTTTAACATGTTTTTCTTACTTC
>VZTN01014132.1:18480-35510 GCA_013400515.1 Erpornis zantholeuca | reverse complement strand
TAGCAAACACAACCAGGCTATAAAACCATAGTAACAAATAAGAGAGAAGCCCCAAATTTGGATCCACCTCCTGGCTTTGAGAACACAGACAGTCCAGTGTTTTCCTTCAGTTTGCAAAGAATAAAGTCTAAAAGCTTTTTCCCTAAGTTTTTGAAGAAGGAGGACATAGAAAGAGTCAGTAGATGAATAGGGAGAAAATTGCTGGTTTGGTTCAGGTCTTGATTGGCTTCTTTCTGATTGGTGAGTGAAAGAGCTGCCCAACTGCATCACAACAGCTCCTACAATACATCACTGGCATGCCCAAACTAAACAAATATTTATAAAAGATAACTTATACCCCTGCACCTCTAATCAGTTATTTTTTGTGGTACTCAGATCCTCCAAGCCACAATAAAGAAGATTTGGCTTTTTTCAATTTCCATAGTCTTCCCTATCATACACCCATAAAAATCAACTAATTCCTCACAATGACCTGACTCACTCATGTTCTTCCTCCAAAAATTTCCCACTTTATAAATCACAATTTCTCCAAAGCTACTCCTTAACCATATTTGCCTATATGCATAGGTAGTTTACCCAAGATAGCTGCAGAGAGTAAATTCACATCTGACTGTCTTTTCTTCACCTGTCATCCCTTTTTTCTGTCCTTTTTGATATCTAAGTCTTCTTCTGATTTCCTACTCCTTAACAGGCCTTCACCTGCAGGGTACAGCATGTAACAGGCACCATAACTGCCTGGTTCCTTTACACACTTAACTCTTCCTATTGCTCCAAGATGGACTCAAGTGTATAATACAGAAGGATAACACACACTGGAACCTACCCCAGCTCTGCATGTTGGCCTAGTTCATATATTCCTATATCAGTATTTATCTTGACATCGAGAGAAAGATCAGGACAGCCTCTCACACAGATGCATGAGAACGCACATACAAATTTAGGATGATACACTATCTGTGACTACATTTAAGTGCCTATACATATGCAGATAGAAAAGTAATGTGTATACAGATCAAGTGGTCCTGAGCTTGCACAGCATTAGCCTACACACTGAAGATAAAAGAGGAGTTTTTTCTGCCATTCTGCTGCTTTCCCCATGAAAAGCCTATCTTCCTTGAAGGTAGTTAGCAACCCTAGAATGAATCGTAGTGTTACAGTGTCCTGCAACTAATGCCCTATTTTCAAATGCAAAGGTTCATTAGGGAAAATTAATATAACTATATGGATCAGGGAAGAGGGAGGGGTAAGATAGAGAAGAGAAGGCAAGGTCTGGCAAAATAGAAGGAAGAAGGATTCTGTAAGAAATGCAAGAGGAAAGGAGAAAAGGTTTAACAGAAAAGGAAAGGTACAAATGCTATGAGGTGAAATACTGGGGAAAACGACAGCAAGAGGAAAAAGAAGATGGAAAAATGAACGTCCAGGAAGGAAGTGAAACTAGTGCTGAAAGAAGAGCAGCCTACATATATTTCAAAAATCCCTCATTATTTCTTTTCCTAAAAATAATTTGGGACCACAACTGCATACTTCATCCCTGAGGTGTTAAATCCCTGAGCATAACAATAAAAAATTCAATAAACAAATACTCTGTTAGAGCATTGATTGCATAAAGCCACAGGTTAATGAGCATCTTTCTAACTGGTGAGTCCTGCATATAAATGAGGAATGTGGATTTCAAAAGCTTTCAATTCTGGCCCAGCTAAATACTGAGCATGTTACCAGTACATTGTAAGACACTATAATGGATAAAAAAATCATTTTCTTTCTCTAAGAACACAGTTCTAAATAAGAAATATCATTTTACTAATAAAATAGCAAAGATTGAGGCTACAGAATTAATCATCTTTACGAAACAATATTAGCTATGGATTGCTGTGGGTTGAAGCTCCATCCTTACACAGGCATACAATTTTCATTTTCAGAAGCAGTTGCTAGGATCCTCTTCTGTTTCCTAGCAACATATTTTTAACCTACTTTCCTAGTGCATTGCTTATCATGAACAAAAAGTCTTTGTAGAAGCAAATCTTCAGCTCTTCTTTCAATAAAAGCATATGCATGTAATAGTAAATTGAATAACTATCTGGAGGAGTTATTGAAAATTCACATTTTTCCTGAGATTAAGTGCAATGAATGAAAAAAAATATAATGAAGTATCCCTGAAAAACTGCAGATTTTCAATTTTTAGTGTCCTTGTAATTCTGAACTTGCTATTATCTCTTCAGGGGAAAAAAGTGTTCCTAATGGAAAAACCTATTGTTTCAGGCAGAAGTCTACTGAAGAATTTGAGAGCACAACCTAATGAAGGCATAGCTTTTTACAATAGAGAGTATTCCCTTTTTGATTGCATTAGGATCCTTGGAGTGCAATATACTTGATATTAAAGAATCTAACATTAGGGAATATTTTGAGGTCTTATTTAGAAGCAACAACTGAATAAAGGCACTCTTTAAAATATTAACAGAAATGACACATGTAAAGGGAACAAGGTATACTCTCCATTTCCAGTGCCATTCTCATAACCATTGTTTAGATATCATCTTAGTAAAATTAAAATCCTCTGGGGCTTTTTTCTAAAGCAGAGTGGTTTTGCCCTGCAGCTAATTAAGCAAGAATTACAAAACACTGTTAAGTACAGCATTATTTGTGTGTTCCTGGTATTTCACTTTCACTTCTCATCAAACACGCTAAATGATCCAATAACAACTAAACCATATCCTGCAGCACAATAGGAGCATCAAGGAGTTCTTTCTTTTTGATATCATTCTGCAGTGGGAAAACCACGGTATCTTCCTTCCGAGAGTTTGTACACAAACCTTGCATGCTCCATGCAATTTAGAGCAATCAGTCTATGCAGTGTCATTATGTTTCCTTTCCAGAAGGCATTCCCATAACCTGGCAGCAAGGCACTTTGCATTCCGAATAACTAAGCAGGCTTAATCAATATGGGATTCAAAGGGAACACCAGATCACTTGAAACATATACCAACACATATCTTTTCAAGCTAATATTCAGACACCAAAGAAGGCACAGGAAAGGCCAAATGAGTTACACAGAAATGCAATGCTGACAGATGAAAATTCTAAAGCATTTTTCCTACTTCTAAACAACAACAACAACAACAAAATCCATGCGTAAATTAATAAATATGCATGATCTCAGCCCTGCTCCTATTTATCAGTTTTTAGTACAAAAATGACTATTGATTTACTAGTAAAAATATAAAATTCTATTAGTGCATAAAGATATTGGCCAAAATTGATGTGTTCTATGCCATTGCTTTTTTTTTCCTCTTAATTAAACAATAAAAATGCAAATATTGACACATGATATGTGACACCCTATACAGGAAGTGTACAGCTCATAAGCAATAGAAAAACTGATTTTTTTCATAAAGTATTGATTGAAATGTTTATAAAGTTCTAATGCTGCCCTGATACATTGGCAATTTCATTGCAACTAATGATAAATTATTACCTCTGATATTTATAGATAATTTCCTGATTCATATAAAATTCATTTCAATTGGAAAAACGTTCTTTGTGTAATTACATAGATAATAGATTATTTTAGTAACTCTTTGTTATAATCATGGTGCACCTGTGCTGAGTAAGAAGCTGGCAAATACTTGCAAATGATACATTATTACTGACAAATAGAAGAACTCATGATTGTAACCCAGATATCTGACAATTTATTTCTTTTGTAAGCACCATGAGGTATTTAACACATTACCATCTCTTTCCTGGATATAAACTCATATTCCTGAGATAATAGTGTGGTGAGATGTAGCACCATGGCATACAACTAATTCCTACTGAAGTATTGTTTCAGAAGCCAATATTTCTATTTCAACATACTGACTTTCAGACTTACCACTGATTAAGCAATGGGACTTCAGCAGAGGTTCAAAGCATTGCCAATTGCCACAGTGGAAGGAACTGTGGCACAGGCAATTGAGTTATATTCTTTCAGGAAAAGATATACCAACATTACAATCATTTAACAAAGGTTATTATAGTAAAGAATTCTAATAAACTCTATAAACACCTATCCCGCAATGAAGTACTAAGCACCAGTGTAACTGCATACAAAAAAAGAATTGTAAATTTGAGAAGTGTTTAGTATAGCTCTCAGACTTTGTTAGGTTAATCATTTATATTTGATAAATCATCACAAATCCACGGGGATGTGAGAAGCCACTGCCTTTTCAGTCTTGATCTTTATGTTATGAAACACATTAAAAAAACCAAAAGAGCAAGGAGACAGATGGGGATATTAATGTATGGGAAACTTCAAAAACATAAAGATGCCTAATTGCCTTCCAAAGCAAACACCTGATCGAATAAAATGAGTCTGTAAGTCATGCCACGTCTTGTCACAGAACCCAACATCTTTTATCCTTCATTTTGTCCACAGGAAAAGAGTGAAGTATCTAAGATACGCATTGTGAATGAAACCACAACATCGATTTCATGGTTGTGTTATGAAGCACCTGAGGAAACATGAAGAGTGGTTGACTTTTAAAAACCACTTGGAGACAGAAAAGCATGGGGAAAGAAGAGATCTGAGGAAGTTGATTTTTCCTTAACCTGATGTTAAACATAAAAACATTTACATTTTTTTGTCGAAAAGGTGATTTGGCTTGCAAGGGAAGAAAAACAGTGGGCAGTCTCAGAAACGTCACTATTTGGAGACTTATGCATGAGTTAAAAATCTACTGAGGAAAATGAAAATTTTTCAATATATAACATTTAAAGTAAAAAAAAAAATAAATCAGAACGTAAAACAAATTTTTTCCTACTGTGAATATGACATATTTTTTACTACAGCATAACATGAATCTCCTTTACAGTGATTTTGTACCACACATACCTTTTTGCACCACACACTTCCAGTACACTGAAATATCCTGTCACTATTAATGCTAAGGAATCAGATACATATATGCATAATATCTCTGCAGTGTTACAAACCCCTTCTTATTTAATATCGATGGCTGAATGTTCAAATGGTTTTGCCCAAAGCTTCCTACTTGAGTATATTCATTGTTGTAAGATTTTAATTAGTATTAAAACTTATAACTGGCATGCAGGGATTGTAAGATGTTGCTAATATGCTCCCTTCTCTTCTACTCGTTTAACAACTACATAACAAATTTGGCCTTAACATATTTATTCTTAGGTTCCTGTAGCATAAATTAGAAAACTGCCACATCCTGTATCTTTCCTGGGACTTGGAATGATGCTTTATTTTATTGCCATAACCAGTCACATTTCACACTCATATAAAGTACCTTTGCTAATGGACATCTCCATTTCATATGTGACTACCATATGACATCACACTCATTCCACATTTCAAAGAAAAAACAGAAAATTGACTGAGTAAAAGACACTGATGCTGGAACTGCAAGGGTACCAACCCTACAGTGGGATCTAACAAGATACTATTTTTGATACTCTAAGATCTTTATCACTATGGTAACACTTGCTACATTTTATTGCTTCAAAATCTTTCACTCAAGAAATGCAATCACAGAAATACAATTTAAGGAAAATGCATACACACACATATGACTGAAAAATAAATGCAGAGTGAACAAAGACTCTTTGGGCTTTAATTAAATAGAAAACTTTGAGTTATATCCTCATAGACAAGTGCAATTTCAAACATGTTTAGGAAGAATTTCACTGTCTTTTAGCATTGAATAAACTAGGCACAAAGAAAAAGCATAAGAGAAACTGCTTATAAGTGCAAATTATATCGACAAAAAAAAACCTGTAGCTATTTTTCCTGTTACTAGGCTCAGGGTTTGCAACAACATCACTTGGTTTAGTAGGATGGCACTTAGAGACTCCCATGATTCCCAGATGGCAGAGTAGACACTGTGAGCTGTTTGTGCATCAGCAGATTTGGAACTGCTGCTGCCACCCTGCTGTTGAGGGACAACTGCACTGTGGGCAAGAGGTGTAATGGCAGCAGGAATAGCCCAGCCTGTTGGAGTCTCACTGTGGGATGGCCCACAGAGAGAGAAGTGTGTGGAAACAAATACTCTCCTTTCCACCCTACACCAAAATTTCTGCTGACGCTTCCATTACCTATCTCTGCTGGTTTGATTGAAGATGCAACTCAAGCTCCCCACTGCATTGTAGACTTCCCTTGACTTCACAACCAAAATTAGTTTTTACTTGGCCTAGAAATTAGGGGAAGGATGGGAATGTGACATACCCGCTGAAATATCTGGAATACAATGTCTGTTATGTTCCAAATTTTTCAGTTTGGTTCAGATATAAGTAAAAAATACCACCAGATAAAAAGGAAATTCCAGCTCATGGAATATTGAATCTCTCTCGCTGGAGATGTTCAAGAACCCTCTGGATGCAATCTTGTGCCATGTGCTCTAGGAAGATCCTGGTGGAGAAGGGAGGTTGGACCAGATCACCCCACTGTGGTCCCTTCCAACCTGACCAGTTCTGTGATCCCTGGATACTGTGATTTCTTGACCAGTCTCTTTCTATTAATTCTTAATAACTGTGATGGCAACAGTTTCATAATTTTGGAAATAAAATGAAATATGACACAGAAAACAAAATTTAAGAAGAAGGATTTTTTGCTTTCCTACATGCATTATTTTGAGTGTCCTGAGAAACTATTTTGGTTAGCAATAATACCTATTCCCCCTTAGCTCCCAGAACTACCATACCACACACATTTTTAGTTCTTAGTTTTACAAATAATGCATGCTTTGGACTCAAGCAATCACAAAGTTGCAGATCACTTTTGCACAATTTTTACCAACCTGAACTTAAAGGCTGTAAATTGACAGCTGCACCTTACTCCTATTTTAACACAGCAAAAATTCTAGCACAGTGAAGCTCCATCTTTACATGGAATTATGGTTTATAATAAAATAACAGTGCAAAAGAAAATTGCTATAATATTTGGATGCAAAATCTCAAAAACTGCAATTCAACTTTAAAAATTGCTTAAGAATTCCAACTCCTTATTAAAGTTTGTGGATAGACCTTAACAGCTCATTTCTCATACCACAGCTCTGAGGTCATATATTTACTTTGTATACTGACCTTCAAAAAGGTTTTTTTTTTGTTTTAGTTTTATTAAGGGCACAGTAACTTGTTATGCAACAGGGTTTTTTTCTTAGTGGCAACATTTGTATTTTGCAGAAGCTGAAATACTCTATTTACCTGGTGATTAATGAAATATTGCTAATGTGCTAAAGATTTCTGCACCAATACTTTTTTCACCGTAACAGCTAAGGTTATAGATTTTAAACAAATAATAGAAATTTCTTCTGAACTGAAACATCTCTGTTTTCCTACCGATCTGGAGATGGTATAGTTTACATTTTTCAAATTTATCTCGATATACATCCACAGAAGGGACTATTAAACTATAAATATACCTTATTTGCTCAGTGCATATCTTTCAGCCTTAAGAGACCATACACATTATATATAAGCCATAACAGTAAAGTATAAATATATGTGATGCATTGCACAAATACCTTTCACTAGAACATGTCTATCAAGTGTTTGCTATTTAGACATGGATTACTTTAGTCTCAGTGCTGGCAACAGTCAACTGCATGCTATTCTTGTTGTGTTTTGTTTGGCTTCTTACTTCCAGGCAAAAATTTTGAATGTGGGTATCAACTTGATATGACAAATTTGGGGCCAAATGTTCAGGGAGATCTGAAGAAAGTGGTTGGGTTACTTTTAGGCAGTGATTTAAGGAAACATCCAAACTACCTTCAGCTCATGTAACTCAGCTATGAAGCTAGCTCTTACCACAGACAAACTAGGAGGCACAGCTTTCACCCTGTAACACCTCTCTGGGAAACACACAGCTTGAAGGTTCCCTTTCCCAGCACCACACTGGTTATATCACACCAGTGCAGCTCCGAATTCCCAAG
The DNA here is from genome assembly GCA_013400515.1 of Erpornis zantholeuca. Taxonomy (NCBI): domain Eukaryota; kingdom Metazoa; phylum Chordata; class Aves; order Passeriformes; family Timaliidae; genus Erpornis; species Erpornis zantholeuca. The sequence continues at coordinate 27,579 of VZTN01014132.1, read as the reverse complement.
CACCTTCTTTTCAGGATAATCTCTGCTCTCACAATAATGACCTAGGGCTTGAGGCAAGTGCACTTCACCACTGAGATGCCAGTGCCAACACCTCCTCAACATGGCTTTTTGCAGAGTTCCTCCCTGCGGCACGAGCAGCCAAGAAGCTCTGCCAGAGCACAGCCAAGCCTGGTCTGGCTGTAATTCCATCTGCACCACAGCCTTGCGCATTGGAAGAGAGACAGCTGGAGAAGAAAATGCCCTGTGTCCAACTGAGCTCTTACAGCAGCTACAACATTACTGTAACTCTTCCAAATGTGTTAGGATTAATTGAATTTCCATATTGATAACAGCTGGTGATATACTGTGCAACTGGTTATCAAAAATCTACTCCTGAATTCAATGTACGTTTAAAAAAAGTTGTTATCAAAATTCTCCCAGAACTGGGTTAGGGCTTCTCCATGCTGAGTTAGGTCACCTGTTATCAATTACTTACAGACTTAACCACAGCTGAAAAAAGCTCCTATAAAGCACAGTGTGTTTCCATCCTTCCTGTTCCCCACCTAGCAAAAAGTTACAGTTCTGGTATCTATTTTTCATAGGTTTCATTTTGTCTTCAAGCTGAAAATTCAGAGTGCAGCCCAGCATCTGAGATTGAATCCAATTACTATATTTTAGGATTCCCTTATTTCCAGTTTAATTTACTGCACCTGCTATTATTTCGAAATTGCCATTCCCTATCTTATCATTTTATCACAGTCCTCTGTTAGTGCTGACTTCCAAAATTATTTGTTTTGATGTGATTCATGATGTAGCACACTTTTGTCTCTCTTGCACTGTGTGTTCACAGTTTGCTACTAGTGGACTTGCTTTGAAAATCTATATTCTGTCTTACACTTGCTACTGCCTTGCTGCTCTCTACAAAGGCTTTCAGAGCTGCTGGCAGCACTGAATTTAGCAGCCATGACAGCAGCAGTATTTCTTCCTCCCTCTGAAACACAGCTCAGGAGGAAAATTTTGTTGCTAAGGCAGTTCTATAACCTTGAAGGACCTTAATCTAATCCTTAAGATGATCTGCAGTCTATAAATACTACCTGTTACACAAATAAAATAAGTTAAAAAAAAAAAAAAGCTGTAAACTAATCAGAAAAATAGTGATCATAAAACCTCAGAATAGTAGAAACTCTATTATGATATTTTGACTTCCCCCCTGAAACAAATCAGGTCTGAAGGAGAGACAGCATTTGGTATTTTAAATACAGATGATGCAGGAAGCGCCACCACTTACATCTTACTCCATATTTTCCACTCTAAGACTAAGGAACGAAATCAGGATTTAAAAGATGTCTGCTTTTTTTTTTTTTTAATTTTATTTTATCAATGTTATCAAAGTAGAAAACTTGGTAAGCTGAATGAAGACTAGACTTGAGTTGACTGACATGAGACTTGTGACATAATAATGAACATGTATATTTTCTGAGTTTTAATCACTAAATACACACTGCACCAAAAAAACCAAAATAGAATACCTTAAAGAAGAGCTTTAAGTTAATAAATGGAATCATTTTAATATTTTAAGCATGCATACTATTCACTAAAATAAATGTTTTTCAGTAGATTTCCTTTGAAGTTGAGTCAAAACCCTTTCCTTTTGGTTCTTCCATTGTTCCAGTTGACAATACAACTTCTCTGCTCCTAGCTGCCTCTTGTCATCTTGATTCACTGCTGAAACTATCCCTTTATCCTTCTTCTTTTAATAAAACTGTAATGACTATAGCCATTTTTTTTTAAAGAGAAAGGTGGTAAAATTAGGTAACACTTTCCTAGTCTACACAACTTGCTTTTCTTTCTTCCTTGCAATCCCTTAAAGAATTAAAAGGAAATTCTCCCATAAGAAATTTGAAAGTTTATCTCCTCACCACCAAATCCTCTCCTCTAATCTCAAGCATTGCCTAATTCTCCCCTCATTCATATGTGCCCTCAGTTTTTCTTCTTCATCTTCCTCTCTCTATCCCTCTTCTGTGAAATTAAGGATGCAAATAAACCTCTAATGCTTACAGACCTCATTTCTTGCCTATTTCCCTTGCAGTTACCAGCCCATCTTCATGCCTAGAACCTAAAACACAGCAGCTACACTTCGAATATTTTTTGAATAATACCTGGGTGTTAATGGAAGACTTTTTTTTTTTCATTTAGGCCACTAACATATCAAGGACCACAGAAAGAAATGTCTGGGCAATGATAAAATAGTGCTCATACATAAGCCTAAACTTAGCATAAGCACACATAAACTTAGCTATTATATTTGTGAGACATATACATCCCTGTTTGGCAGTCCATCTGAAGCCTTTGGCAATTAACTGCACTGATCCTGTTGAAAAAAACATTGGAGAGAAAGAGAATAGCCCTTTACTGAGTTGGTTCTTTCATTGTCATAGAGCTTTTTCCCACATGGGTAGGATTTTGCTATAAACATGTTTATAAAAATATCTTATTTATTGGTTCCACTTTTTTTTAAACCAAGGCAAAAAAACCAAGGTTTTTTTTAAACCAAGGCAAAACCAAGTTTTGCAAGGCAAACTTTTATATCAATAAGCTTCCAACAGAGATAATATATCTGTGCTTACAGTTCAGATAAAGTATTTATTCCCGTAGATATTGAAAGTGTACTGTCTTGTTCTAATTATTTTGATCACCAGATCATTTAAACACTCTTCTTTACATGGATATCCTAGCAGTGAGCCTGTGGGGAGTATTCACCATGCCCTTCTGTAAAACAGACTTCAAGATTTGCTACAATGCAATGATGGAGCAAGACTCCCCATGACTATATCTTTACATGGGACGTGGCAATCTCAGCTGGAAGGGAAGAGCCCTCTCTGCCATGCAGAACATTTATTTGCTTCATCTAATGACTAATTAATAGATATATATGTGAGTGTGTGTATGAACAGATGTTTATACATGGAAGCGGGAGCATCTGCATTCTAAGCGGGTTTATTTGGGAGACAAGTGTTAAATGTCTTAACCCAAAGCAACCTGAGAGTTTCACAAAATCAGCAATGTCTAGAGGCTTTTATTGCTAAAAATGGTACACTTCAAGTGTTCAGTCACTTCAAAGAAGTAGTGGCAGACAGTGTTTGGGGTTTTTTTGAGCTGTGTCCTCAGTATAATCATCTTTACCCAGACTCAGCTCTGTGAGGTACTTAAATTATTAATTAAAAGTCTAACATTCACAACTTTTCTGCCTGCTGAAATAGAGAACAGTGGGGAATGAATTATGGTATCAGTAAGACTTCTAGTCTTCTGCTCATTGTGTCTAATTCTACACACTCTAAATTTCAGCTGACATAAAATACCTGATAAATATATATACATATACCCTGACTAGCTCATGAGTAATGGTAAAAAAAACTTGCAAAACAAAGGGAAATTAAATTACCTCATCTCATACTGCTTCCAATTCACACTTCCAAAGAGCATTGTTCACCATTACTATACAGCAAGGGATTGTTTCAGCTCACATAGAGTGGTGTGCTGCAGCATTATAACTTAGACTGGTGGCTAGGTTTTTACAGCTGCAAAAATCAAAATGCAGTCAGCTCTGAAATATTCCTGAGTAGCTTATCCAATCTGCACGTGTTAAGACTTCCAACTTGGCTCTGTACAGTGGCACCTTCAGTCCAGCTTGTTTTTTAAGCCTGTGAGGTTGCTGCTGTAGTTTCCAGAAGATCTATTAGCGAGGCTGTAGTGCAGTGCAAAATCACATAGCCAGCTCAGGTTTCCTACTTTCTATAGGAAAATCCTTTGCATCACTGGTAGAGAAGGAAGGAAGAAAAAGAGATGGAATATTCTGAGTCACTCTAACTACTAAAATATGCCAAACACAGATGAGATTAATATGGCTAAGGAGAAATCCAGCACATAACTACAGAAGACACAGACATCCTCAAGCTTCCCTCTATGAAGCAGAGATACAAGCAATGAAGACAGGGTGGCAACCGTGCTCCAGAGCCCCTACATTTGCACAGCTTGCACAAGCAATCCTCAGCTATCTTCACTGCTATTCCTACCCAAGTAAGTAACACATAAGCCATGCAAGACTATGCTGATATGTGATGGCAAAGTAATGATCAGCACCTCTTCCCTCCTCTGAAATACACATATGGAAAGGGAAGAATTAAAAGGCTGCCAAGGTAAGGGCTTGTTTGTCACAGCACAACTCTCAGTTCATCAGGGGTCCAACTCCAGCACCTCACTCTCCTCTGGGATCTTCATGTGTAGATTTTCCATCCATGGAAACCAATATGTGATGATGGCAGCAATCATTCCCACTTATCCAAATATGGAGGCAGGACATAATTGGGGACATGTTCTGTTGGGTATCTGGGCCCTCTGGTTTCTATACAATGCAACAAACATAAAAGAACAAAGAAAGTGACTCAGGCAAGAGGGAGATTAAAGTTGACCTGACCTAGAACTAAATGGAAATTTTCTGCAAAAAATATTGCTTTTCCTGGGGAATTTTTATTTCAGCAAAATACCACTGGCAGGAAAATATTTCAAAGTGCATAATCAGCCTATGTGATAAAAACAATTTTACAGTGGCACAGGAACACTTTAGGAACAGATTCATTTGACACACCACATCCTTGTCTGCCTTTGTTCCCATTATATCTTTTCAGCACTGCAGCAAGAGAGACTCACAAGAGTTGTAAGAATTTTCTCTTAAAGTAAAACCTGTTGAAGGAATTAAATGAAACTGCCTTTAGGTTTTGCTGTACACGACAAATGTAAGGACTTTAACTTTAACTGAATACAAACAAAATAACTGACTAAAAAGAAGATTTTCATTCTTTATAACTGGCCACTATTAGTTCCTTTTTTTTTATTATTAATAGCTTGATATTTTTGAATAAAAAAGAATCCATCCATCGCTTTCCCCTGTTTCAAAAAACGTAAAAAAATAACATGCTTTTTGCTTCAATCTCCTGTTTTTTCATTCCATTTTTATAGGAGTGTCTTTGAAATGAATTAAATTGGCTCAGCCTCATACACTGTCTTGTGTCAGCGTCTTTAGTCAGTGTTCTCTAATGCAGAGACTAGATGACTAGAGATTTCACTGGTGATGGATGTTTTAATTATTTGGTTTTCTTCCAGAAGTTTTTAGTAGTGATAGCAATAATGAGCACGACTCCTGAGATTCCTTCACAAGGCAGAATATATTTATATTTATATAAAAATATGCAGTAACTATCAGTTTACTGGTCTCTCTCCAGTACTGTTTCTCCTGATATGTAGGAAATTATTCTCTTACTTGAGAAGAATAATTTTCTCATCCACTGCAAGCTTGTTATCCAAGGACTACAACTGCAGGAATGCAAAAGCTAAATACTGTAAGGCACAAAAACAAAATAGAAGAAAAGAAGACACAGTGTAGTTACCACACAACAAGGGCAGCATCAGTAAGCTGATGGGGACCACACCGATGATCTCCAGAGAGAAAAGCAGACTAATTGTTAGCCACAGAGTATAAATTAGGGTTTGTACGTTAAAAAATAAGCCAATTTACTTCAACAAACCCTGAAATTCACTCTAGGTTTCAGTGAAGACTTGGTATATTTCACATTTTACTTTTTAGTCTATCTACATTACTGCCATTTATCCCCTTATTGAACTATAAAAAGATATAAAATTATGCCATCTAAAATCACATGTAAATTAAATTATCCAGATTTGTGATACAGATAACTATTGGTCAGAGTGTATCTAAATGTCTAATTCATTAACTTTAAAACCTAAATAAATTTACTAAGGTCGGATGCTTATCTCCACATAAAATTAATGGAGAAAGTTAAGATCCTAGATGAGCTGAAGCCTATATTAAGCACTTTGGTTTTACCTCAGAAATCAGATGACTGAAATGGAGTTTGAATCTAGTGATGATGCACACCAGAGTCAGATACATGATGAGGTCCCAGGTCCTGAACTACAACTACAAATATTTTTTTTTTCTCATTTATAACACAGGAAGAAAAGATTCTTTTTGAGGCATTTTTGTTGGATGTATAAAATCAAGTAGTGTGAATGTCTCCTCAGAAAAACTATTCTTTTTGACTCAACTACTCAGCTACTTTGGTTTTTTTTTATAAAGTGGTGAAGTTCAGTATTGAATGCTTTCCACTCTAGCTAGAAAGCTACAAGTGGGCACGTGACAAACACTGAAAGACAAATATGCACCAGTACATACTGTCCCTAACATGTTATCCACCATGATATAATAATCATCATTATTCTTCAGAGCTGGCTAAAAAGAGAAGAAACACAGCAATCCATGATACATGAAGCGTTGTTCTGCTCAGATCTCCATTTTTGCTGAACTTTGTCGTGACCTTGAATGCAAATCAGTCTGGGATGTATGTGTCCCAGAGATTTATTGCTGCGGTTTACTCCAATCTTTTCTTAATAAACCGAGTCAAAAATAACTCAGACAGCTCATTAGTTACAGCATGATACATTTTCCCCTCAATTTTGGGGATGGCAAATGTCTTCATTATTCTTAGAGCAACATGTGCTGTGCGATACCTACTGTGCCACAAAAACCAGTCCAGTCCTCTATGCACCATCTGCTTAAAGAATAATCACCCTGTGAAGTATTTGTCTTTGGCATCCTACTTCACACTATTTTTTGCCTTGAATATCTTTCACTGCATTAATGTTTGCTTAGCCCTGACATTTATCTTTCCTGTTCTCTGAGAATTATTTAGAGTTATTAATAAAATTGAAATAATCTCCCTTACCATATTTGGGTTGTCTACAATGTAACTGAAATGAAACATTTTAGAGAGTTACCTCAATGGAAACTCCATAGCTAAGAAAATTCTTATGGCATTAGCATAAAATGTTCTATGCAAAGGAATTGTTTTTCTTCAAGGATTTTTTCCAGTAAATCACTATAAAAATAGCATTTCTCTTGATGTTTACATTCTATGCTAGTGTATTTTTGCCAGATTTTTTTTTATTTAAAAGACATTTTGTAACATAAAGAGTATTTGCCTTCATTTTTAATCCTCCATTTATTCAGTAATTTATACCTAGTCAGAGCAAAGGATGGCTGTTTCATTTACATATTAGTCATAAATATGCATTTCCAGGGGTAGCATTAGATTCACTAAGCAGCAGTGGAATTGGTTCCTTTATCACTCTGGTCCCTTTATCACTATGTTCTCTGTTTTTTCTGGAAACTATTAACTCTGCACTGTTCATTATTCACTCTTCTCCTTCATCTAGCATTTAGTGGGAAGTAAGATAAATAAGCATTTGTTATATATACGTGGATGTGACTTATCTAATGAGTTGCACCTTGTTGAACATGGCAAGGCAGGGGTGTGTCATCTTCTGCAATATCATGTTAACGTTTCATGTTTACAACACTAAAATAGAAAAAAAAAAAACCATAAGAAATTTGCTATATATAAGATCAAAATGTAATTATTCATTCTGTCATACATTAGTCCTGACTTTGATGGAAGTTTTTATTTTTTTAACAGTTGATTATTAAAAATTTTCTGAGTTGCATATCCCTGGCCAGGGATGTTGCCTTGCTTGTGCCTTATTCCAGAAGTAAAAGTAAAACTTGTCTAGACATTTTATTTTGGTTTGTTTAAAATCTGTACAGAAAAAGGGAATAAATTTGTCCCAATAAAACTGAAACTATACTAACCACAACTTCATAAAAAAACAATGAAGATCTTGTCTCCTTAAATCATTTGGACACAATACCTCTACCATACCATTATTCCACATCCAACTCTTTAATTGATCCCAGCAATGAAGATTTAAGTTACTTGGATCCTGTTTTTTCTTTTCAGCATATGATAATTCCCACTGATTTTAAATTAATTATTCAGTTCTTTCACTTTAGGACAAACAGACAGGTCACACTTAGGCACAATCATCCGTATGGAGTCTTCTGGATTTTCCATCACAGAAATATTAAAGTCTTACTCAAATATGTTAATAAATAGGATCCTAAGGAGTGAGCATGAAACATGTCAGTCAATCAGAGTAGCTTGAGGTAACATACAACCAGTATAATGCCACCTGTGGGCAGAAAATATATATTTTAAAGAGGAATTGTGCAAAGAATGCCTTTGGGCTTTATTAGTATTAATGGAAAATTGCGACATTCCTCATGAAGGAAATGTTAGTTTTTGTCCCTTCATGTTGCTAAACCCATGTCCTTTTCATGGGCTTTTATCCAAAATATCAGTGTCTTGACAAGTGGCATCAGAACATCTGTTTCCTTAGCCTTTTTATCACTGCCAGGAATTAGCCACACTGACTTTTTAACAGCCTCTGAGACTGGATGTTTGAGGCACCTAAAATAAAAAGACATCCTCATGGAGAAAAATTTCACTTCCCTATTTTTACTCCCTTTATGCATTTTATTTGTTACCACTATTTCAACTGAAATATTGGAAGAGGCCTAGCATATGGCTTTTACTGTGAGATCTTTTTAAATTAACACAAACTTGAGTTTTCAAGTATTTCATTTGTACGGCATATAGAGAAAAAAAAACCCTACAGTATTCTTTTAAATGTTAAAGGTTTGCCTATTCCCTGCTTACAGGATAGAGGCTCTAAAGAAACAGAGAATATAGATATAAGTTCCATTATGAATTCTAATTTTTGGATCAAGGTGACTGGCTTCATAGAATCATAGAATATGATGAGCTGGACGAGACCCACAAGGATCACTGAATTCAGCTCCTGCCTCTGCACAGCNCAAATTGTTCAGCTCCTGCCTCTGCACAGCCCCAAGAGTGCCACCATGGCCCTGACAGCATTGTCCAAATGCTTCTTGAACTCTGCCAGTGGTCACTTATGTGCTGTGACCACTTCTCTGGGGAACTCTTCCAGAGCCCAAGCCCCCTCTGGGTGATTAACCTTTTTCTAATATCCAACCTAACCCTCCCCTGACACAACTTCAGGCCTTTCCCTTGGGTCCTGACACTGGTCACCAGAGATCAGTACCTGTCCTTTTGCTTTCCTTTGTGAGGATGCTGAAGGCCCCAATGAGGTCTCCCCTCAGTCTCCTCCAGGCTGAACTGACCAAGT
>VZTN01014132.1:351-18449 GCA_013400515.1 Erpornis zantholeuca | reverse complement strand
TACACAAAATGACTTTGTTGACTTAGGTAGGAGCTTGTCACTAACATTTAACCAAATTGCATGCCTGCTTTCAAAAGCTGACAAAGACCATTTCTTTTCACATGCAAACCCTGGGTGTTCTTTCCAGAGTTACCTGAAAGCTGCACTTTTTCAGAATGCAACAGGATTTTGGCTCATCTTCTTTCAAACATTATCAAAACCATTTACATTAGAAAAGTAATGGATGATGTTCTCATACTTTACCAGGTATTTTCATTACTTTAAGACAGCCAAGGCTCCAGGAAAAAAAATCCAAATATGATTAATGATACAGCGGATTCTTGTAACAGTGGTTAAGTATGCAGCCATCTAAAAACACACAGGAACAGTTTTGCAATGATGAACTGCCAAGGAGATTAATTTCTCTAGAGCACTAACTCAATGCCACATATGATTCTCAGTGTCACATATGAAATTCCTTTGATCCTAGCTGGAGTTAATCACTGCTCTGGGTACAATCCATTCCCCTGTAAACAAGCCCTTCTCCTTGCAGACATGCCTACATGGTCACGGTGCAAAGATGGATGGCTTAGCTCAGGCTAAGGTACAGTCCCACGTGGCTGCCAGGAGAAAACTGGCTTCTATCCCAGTGTCTTGAAATATATGCAAAGCCACTTGCAGATTGGGTGTATTTGACTTTATAGATGTATCTCAACTCCTTCTTTGTCAAGTTAAGGTGCCACCAAATCAATAGTTTCAACTTCTGCCACAAGTCTACCACTACAGAATGCTGAGGGACTTCTTTTATTCAAACTTTATTCCATTAGATGTAATAATCTATTGAAAGGGATTTCAGGCTACCAACACCACAAGTTCAAAATCCACCACCTGAACAACTTCAGCAATTTCCATGTGAGAAAATGTCCACTTCTATTTTAATGTTGTACTCCACATAATAGTAATGATACTACACATCTCCCAAAAAGAGTTCTGGAAATAATTCATGTTTTCAAAACATGCTCAGAATGCAAAATCCCAGGTAAATACATAAAGTACTAAATAGTACAAACAGTATTTAAAGGTGTGCTATTGCCTTCTACCCAGTCATCATCTGAGAATGTAAGAAGACCCAAACTGTGAGCTTGAAAGATTTCAATTCAAAAAGCAAAATATTTTCTGGAGAATAAATGGAAATGGATCCATAAGGGCTGAAATGATAACACAAGCAGCAATTTATAGTATGCAAAAAGTTCAGCCACATATGTTTTCAGTGCCAAAAGGCTGAATTTGGTTTAAATTAATATAAACAATGTGATTTTCATTGTAAGTCACAAGTTTTCTTAGTTCAGGCTTTATTCCCCCAATGGATATTAATGGAGACAAATTCTTGATATCACATCTACTTTTTCTATTGTCATACAGAGATATCACACCCCTGGGTATCTATGACCTTTCTCACATTAAGAAGAGAAAGGCATATATGGAACTTCATATAATGAGAGAAAAAGCAGCTTAATACAAACAGCAGTGAGAACAATGCTCTCGGCAAACAGGAATGATGCAGGAATCACCTAACATGGAAACTTCACTATGTGCTCTCAGAGCAGTGTAATGGCAGAAAAAACCTCAAGGACCAAGTTAGAGCTGAATTTCAGATAGGCAGACAAGTACCAAGATTACACAAAAGAAGAAAGGCATGAAAACTGCAGTAAGTCATCAGAACAGCTCACAATGTCCTGCTTGTCAATCTCTTCCCAAAGGCACTACAGATAACGACAGCCTGCAAAGCAAATAAATCTTTCTGCCACCTTCCTGCCACCTCTAACAGGGATGGCAAGCCCCCATTGCATGACCACACATCATCTTGCCATGGCAGCAACATCCCTATCATCTTGTGAAGGTAGACACCTGCATTAAAATCACTCAGTAATGACAGTTCAAAGGACTCCATGACACCTGTCTTAGTAAAAGATTAAAAAAACAAATCCCAACCACCTTCTTCAAGGTATTATCATTTTACTACTGGCTGCTTAGCATCAGCTCATTACTGGCTATAATATTTTAACATATGATTGCTGGTAACACAGTAAAACAAGAAGAAAGCCACAAGCATGTTGTCTACAGGCATCCTACATATTAAAGGAAACTGGTTTGTGAATTAGTCCCAAGCATTATTGTATTTGTATAGTAAAGACAGACAATATTGCACTGGAACTCAACTATCAGAGAGACACTAGACTATTTGCTTTCAATCCAATACACATACATTGCAATAAATACCACTATCAAAAAGCATTATAGCAAACTTGTGTGGAAAATTCCTTGTGATATCATTACAACCCATATGTTTGAATTTAGTGACAAATTAAGTTTCATCTGAAGGAAATCTAATCAACAGAACTTTAAGATAAATATAAATTACTGGACATGTCATAGTCTCACAGACAATGTAAGCTGTGCTAAGCTATAGAAGATACTCTGTGTTTAAATTTTTTTCAATTTCTTTTGCTTAGTACCTGAGGTTGTTCAACTTAACTGGTAGCTGTACAAGAAACAAGAAAAAATTAGTTTAGTATCATCACAAGGATCGTTCAGAATCATAAACTGAAAGAGGAGCAAATGGTTTAAGATGGATTTTTAGGACTGACAATATCTTTTTATTTACATTTCTTCATTAGTTTCCAGAAAATTATGTAGAGAACATCTGGTAGGAGCATAAAGGGCTGTAATGCTTTCTGTGGAATCAGGCCTTATGGGATAAATCCACAGTACTTCCAAGAGACACATAATGAGAAACCATGGATTAAGCTTCACTCTCACACTGAATGGAAAATGTCTGCAGAGCTCAAGAAGAACAGGGGTCAGCAGGTCTCTGTGAATTAGAAAGACCAGGCAGCATTGTTACGTTAGTTAACTAAGAGAAAATTTGTCTGGAAAGATGAATGCTAAGAAGATTTCAAGCCATAAAGGGAAGCACTCTAGCTCATGCTTGACTTAAAACTCCAGATTCCCCCAGTTTGCAGTAGTCAATAATATCAGACATACAGGTCAGCAGCTGAATAAACTGATGTGGCTGATATACACAGAACAGTGACTTGCAGTTATGGATACTGACTGCCTAGACAGAGAGGAATTCTCAAGCACCAGACTGTAGACAGAGCCTGTGAGAAAGCGTGAATTTTCTGATGCATTGAACAGAGAAGAATGCTAAACAATTTTGCACCTGTGTCTGTCTGTAAGATGTTTAGAAATGGGTGTAGTTTGTAATTAGCAAATGGTGTTGGGGGGTGTCAATCAAATAACCAATCATGTAGCACCTGTGAGAAGCTGTCTATAAAAAGGTGTGTGTGTCTAATAAGGAAGCCTTTAAAGCCTTTTACCTTCTGAACTCTTTGGAGTCTTGTGCTGCTTCTCGACCGTCCCTAAGTACAGCATCATGCAGTGACTGCAAATTCAGCCAGAGAGACACCAAACACTCCTGGAGTCACACAACTTGAGTATGGACCACTGCAAAGACTCTCAAGACAAAACCCTATTTATTGGGTTATGATTCGTACCCATCTTCTATAGCAACTTTAAACCCAAATACTGGACTTTATATCCCATTTGGAATGCATAGATACACATATCCATCAAAGGAAAACTTTATTAAAAATTTCACAATTTTGACATCTCAATGAAATGCATTATCCCAACTTACAGCAATGACTGAATTTAAACCCTGAGATTAATTTTCACTTAATTGCACCAATATTGAGTGATCACAGTAAGGGTGACTGTTCTCATTACTTTGAAAACTCAAGATAAGTAACTACTAAGTCCTATTTCAGGTATTTTTGAAAAGCATTTTCATATTAAATGAAAATTCAGTACCATACTAGATAGCAGTATCATTCATAGTACAATAGAATGCAAAATTTCAGCTAAGTGTCCTGAACATCAAAAACCTAATTTTAAACCTCTGTTTTCAACTTCTTTGCATTTTAAAAAGCTTTGAGAAACACAGATATTCAAAAACATAGTTATCCTAGGAAATTATGGAAATTATGTTAGCATTATGGAAGCATAATATTTCCATTCATCTCTTTCACTTTCATAAAACTGTAGAAGGAGACATGTTTCATTTTCACATTGAATGTGCTGTCTACACTATGTGCTTCATTCATTAGTTTTCAGAAGAATATTTTCATGTCTGATAAATTGCATTTCTGGGCCAATTTTACAGCTGCGTGGCAGACAGAAACAATAAAAAGTCATGTTCACACTGGATTATTATCCAATCTGATTACATGTTCAAGACTCAAACATTTATAAACAATGTGATTTTTTGCAATAACAAATCCTATATGGCTCCTGTATATTCAGCTTGTCAAATCTTTTCAAAAATTGAGTGTAATCCATCATTCTTTTTTTTCTCTATGTGCATTCATCTGCAACATCCAAGGGAGATCATCTGTTCCCCTTGTATGCTGGTTTGTCTCAGGCTGTTATCCTCTTGAGTGTCTTTTTCCTTTTCATGTATCAGCATGAAATTTTGTTTGGAAAGTACCAGAAATGTTTCTATAATTTGGATAACAATTGGAAAATTCCTCCTCATAAGATTATTACCTGAAATGGATGTTCTATAGCAGGAGATCATCTGGTTTGCAAAATGTCTATTAAGCATTTTATACCAGCTTGCCCATCATTCAACGGCTTTAAGATGCTGGTGATGTGTGAAATTATATATACAAGTTTGCTAAAACTATCTGTTAACATCTAAAAAGCCTCAGATGTACCAGAGGCCAAATTTAGGGATCAAACCGAGTTAAATATTCTGTTTATCTCAAGGGATTTTAAAAGAACAAATTTGCTAACCCTATTTACTTCTTTACACTGTGGTAAGAGAATTCAATATTTATTATCTTCATTTCATTTTTTCCCCATAGAACTCAGCAGCATAGATACTCCTTCCTGAAAAATCTCTGTCTTTACATTATGGATTCTATACATTCATCTCTGTTGTCTCTGTCATATAAGTAAGAAATAAATATATGTGATCCAGGAAAAAAAATACTGTTCCCAGCTGTATTCAAGCAGTACCAAGTAGTCCCCTGACACTGGAACAAACTTCCTTTATTCTAGACACATGAAAAATGGGTAGCAGTACCACTCCTCTGCTTCACTCCTGCAAAAGAACTATCCCACTTTTAAAAATCCAGAACCAGGGACCGATTAGAAGACAATTGTTAAAGAAACTGAGGTCTAAGACACGTAATTCAGTTGCCACAACTTAACAAGCCGTCATGCACCAAGTGAACACAGTAATAGCCTATGTATGGCACCACATTTAAAAGAATTACACATTTAGGAGAATTTAGTGCAGAATAAAAGAAAGAAAAATGGGTATCTTGCAGACGACATGTCAGGCTGAGAAAGTGAAAAGCTGAGATTTTGGAAAAGTATCTATAACCTCTGAAAAAATTGTAATTCCTGTAAAGCTGAGATTGCTAAATTAATGTTTCTTTCAATTAACATGAATCAGTAACTTCATACTGAAAAGTGCCACAACACAGTCAGCTATTAGCTCCCCATCACCTTATATCCATCTGCAAATGTGACACACACTGACACACCGTACACACGAGCTCTGACACAACTTGCAGATATATGCTTGCCTCTAGAAAGGCCATTCATTTCTTTACACTGGAGACCTCCCCCCTTCAGGATTTACAAGTAAAATAGATGCTTTTCAAATCAGCCTAATGATTTGTTCACTCTGGAGAGGCAAAATTTTGTCCTCAGTGGTAAATAATACTTTATCAAGATGCCCAATTATTCTTCCCATTTAGCAGGCAAATGGGAATTAGTTCAAAGTAGTAGTACTAGTTTTCTATATAGATAATTTGGTATACATAATTAAGCTGTCCATGATGGGCTTCAGAGAAAGTAAGGACACACACACAAACACATACAAAATTCAAAACCAAGACAGATTTTTCTATTTGCTAGACCTTGAGAAAAGTAGAAATTAAATTAGTTCCTGGAGACATTTAGTCACACAACTTCATGGGTTCAAATATCCCTCTGCAAAGTTATAGATGATGAAAATACTATTTTTAAAAACGGTGTTGCCTTTCTCTGGTCTTAAAATTAAAACCAAAACAGAGTTTATGGGGAAAAGGGGTTTTTAGTTCGGTATTTATTTCAGGATCCTTGGGTACAGCAGTTGGTCCAGGTGGAATGTTCTGAAAATGCATGCACCTTGTCACACCAAAATACACACAGTTATAGACCTTGCAAAATTAACATATTTATCAAAGATTCCCTAATGAGAGTGAACCCCTTGTTCTGAGGAACTTTTTCTCTGGATGGGCCTACCTTAGTTTACAAAAATATGTTTTGGAGAGGACCTTGGGGTCTGGGACTTCCAGACTGTTTGGTCTCTTGGTTTAACAGTTCAGTGGGTTTCAACTGAATTATCAGACTTGGATAGTTACAAGTATGTAGGATAAAAGCACTAAGAATACATAAAACTATATAAAAGAGTATGTAAGAAGGGTATAAAAGAAAAAGCAAAAAAATCATTCTGGCATCAATAGCAGCAAAAAAGTAATTACTTAACAGACCTTAAAAAGAGGGTACAAAAACTTTAGAATAAGAAAATCATTATATAAGTTATATGTATGTGAGAAAGTTTAAGTTAAAGCCTCACTATCAATGAGCAGAGAATTTAGAGTAGTATAGAATAAAGCAAAGATAAGCCATTTCCTTCTGCTAATCCTATATTCCAACCTGCCTTATTGTGATACTTCCAGAGTATCACAATATCTAGAAGTATACTTCTAGACTGCGATACCAAGATAGGAAGAAAAGATTACCAGTTAGCTTGCAGAACTAATGTGCTATCTCAGTCTATCACAATATATTCCAGTGTGGTTTACCACTATTTATTTGTTATTATTTATCTGTTTATTCATAAAAAATAGAATGGAAATATAAACACATTCAATGCTATGTTACAAAGAGCTTGTACTGAGAAAGAGACAAATTTTGTTAATGTCATGTTTATACATCAAGTATTGAGCTAGACTTTCAATTTTTCTTTGAATCCTAACACAGATAGAGGAAATAAGTTTTTATCAAGATATAAATAAAGAATCACCCATTAGTTGTGAGACATATTGAAAATGTGTTATCTCTCTGAAATATACCACTGCTTACGAGTACTGAACCTCTGTTGGACTTAAAATCAAAATTTTCAAATAACTTTCCCTGGGGAAAGAGATGAGGAAAATCTTACAGAGATGAGGAAATATCTTAGAAAAAATCTTGAGAAAGAGGCAGATGACCAAGACGGCAGAAACACAGTGCCACATGCACAGAGAGAGTCAACACTTAATTTTCAGTGTAGTTTTCAAACACACAACTTAGATCTTACAAAACCCTGGCCAATACCACTTTTTTTGAGGCAGCCAGAATCCTAAGTACATTCACTGGAAGTTATACTTCACTTACATTTTTCATAATTCTGTTTTCCTTTAGCATAGAAGACAGTAAGGTTCAATACATGTTTTGACTGAGGAAATATGCACCTATCTCATAAAAAGAGCCTTGATCACCCAGCTGTAACCTAGTCTGGAGAAAGGCACTCTCCTATGAAAATTGTTTTTCAATGCACAGAATAATTACAGGCTAAATAAAGAAAAGACATAAATATCCCTACAAGCTGGTAACCAGAGCACTCAATATGGAATGGAGAGACTTGAATTCAAGTATTTCCAATAGCTATTATTTATTTTACCATTTGTCTCAAGAACTCCTTACTGACAGATCCATAGTGAGCTACTTTAACATATGCTTACAGAAGTAGTCAGAGGTTCATTCTGGGGTGAAACTATGACAATTTAAATAAAAATTGGGATTCAGTCTTACCTAAGTATGATCTTTGATCATCTACATTCTTCTAAATCAGCCCATCTATTTTACATTCCTGTCTCAGGGTGGAGGTGCATATTTATCTACAAGAAGCAGAGAAAGAGTCTAAATACTTGTTAAAAAGTGATGATTAACTTACAGATCATCAAAATACAGCAAGAATCCTACTCAGAGAAGTTCAGGTTCTCAAGACTGAGTAGAACTACACTTCAGTTTTGAAAATCAGCAATAGTGACTAATTCCTCACTGATTTCAATGACAACACTTAATGAAGAATGAGACAGGTTTACATTTAGTTCGTGTCCAAAATAGCCTTGTCAGTAAGAATTTTGACTTACACAGGCTTTGGATAAGAAAAGTAATAACAGAAAAAAACTTACTCATAGATTAACCTCAACTACTTGACTGATTTGTTGTGCAATTATTTTATGGTTAAAATGCTGAGATATGGTGCTTATATAATGTTAATAAGGCGAGGTATACAATGTATAGCGAGTCAGAAAAGCAAACATGTATAATCTGTCATTCTCAAAGGTTTAAGACTTGGCGCTTGTGAGAGACTGAGATGTAAATGATTAATGGCTCAAATATTTTTCCATTTGTGGAGGTGGCAGGGTGCTTTGCTGGGGCCAGGTCTGCAACCCCATAAGGGCAGGAAGGGAGTTTTTGAGCGTGTAGTGGTGAAACCTCTGGTCTGCCCAAGATGGAGTGGGTGAGCACCCAGCACCAGAGGCTCTGGGGTTTTAGCCAAGTAAGGGAAATGGCTGATGAGAAGCAGATCCTGCGAGGTGGGATAGTGCTTTCTATCATGGCAGTGTCCTCCGCCCACCCCACCCTAGGGAGGATCACATCCCTATGGGACATTGGCATTCATACATGCAGGCCTGAGAAAGTTCATCCCTTCTCACTGGGCATAACTGCACTGACACAAGGTGGCTTCATGTCTTACAAGGGCTCATAAACCATCAAAGACCCCCAAAGCACCCCCCAGACTCATTTCTGGGGCCTTTCAGCAGAGAACTGTGCATGATCCGGTGTTGCACCAGACAGTACAAAACTTCCACCCTGGGGAGGTACTGGGGTGCTCCCACCTAACCTCAGCGTATTTTAACCAACTGGACTTTGTGTTCCACAGGATTCCCCCCATCCCTGGTGGATCAAGACTGCAACCACCACTTGGACCAACAGACATTGAAACTGCAACCATCAAGTCTCGTCTCTGGATCAGTGGGTGGTGATGTCTTTCTAATCTTATCCATTTTTTTTCTCTTTCTTTTCCTCATACATTTTCTGAAGTGTATTTTATTTCCTTTATGTTGTTGCATTTGTACAGGGGTTAGTAGATCCCCCTGAGGAATCTATTACAAGAACCTGAGTTACCCTCAGCTTCAGGAATAGGTTACAACAGCACTCCGTTCAGAAACCTCTCCAGTGTTTAAAAGTTTATTAAATTAAATGCAATGAAACAAACAGAAGCCTGTTATGTCTTGTTAATTAACATGAAATGTCAAAATTAAGTGCAGTAATTACTTGGAATTTTGTGATTGTTTATTTGCCTATTTTAAATTACTTTTAAGGAAATATTAAGCGCAAGGGACAAGCAGATTGCATCCTGGAGATTGCACTTTAAACGCCAGTGACTTCATTCAAGATACAGAAAGAAGACACTGTGGGTTCATGTGAAAATTATAGGCATTTTTCTTCTAACTAGCATTTGAAATAATACAATGAAAAAGATATTAAAAATTGTATTTGAAATCTTCAAAAGGACTGAAGACTTGCACATGTAGCTTCTGAAGAGATTTACATTGGATGCTTCTATCATTTTTAAGTCCCTTGAAGATTTGAGAGTCTCTAAAATAATTCTATCATTAAATCCATGGGCAGAGATCATTCTAAGGTGTCATGCATTTGAAGTCTTAAAAAGGGGTGATTTGGTGCTATTTCCTAAACCTGATTTCAATCATAGTACTATTAGAAAACTATTTCCACTATATAGGCTGACAATATTTAACATCTCTGCTGCTAAAATTGTTCAATATAGACAGCTTTGAAAGCATTAATCTTGTATATTTCTCAATAGTTGAGCACAGAGCGTAGCATAGAGCATACAGATGAGAATGAAGTGAAACAGAGACTGTGAGCTTGAGTTGCCAGTAGGTATTATCAAATCACTTTTTAACCCTATCATTGAGAAACTCAGCTCCCTTGATCTTCTGATTTGGGTACTAACTGATTTGCAGTGTTATCAAGTGATTTTGGGAAGCATGTAATGTAAATGCACTAGAAAATATACACATCACAAAATATGTGTATGTCTAGTATTAAAAATCTTTCCACAAAGAGATCATCAAGAAAAAGAAAAGTACACAAGTTTCAGGCCTGCACAAAACACTGTAATTCTAATGAGTTTTTTGCACCATTTATAGAAACCTCAGAAAAATTAAGCACAGCAGGGATCTGTGTTGTCATTAGTTACATGACCAGGATCCTACACAGTAGCAGTAATGCCACGAGCTTTGAAGTGACCACATTGTTACAGCAAAATACCATCTGGTATTTTCCCATTTCTCCATAAATGGCATTTACATGCTGGAGCTGCTCTAATAACCTATTCTCAAAAGGTGAAAACACTAAGCAGATGTGGGTCAAAATGAATTGTTTATATGGCGTAGACTTCAGACAACCAAATTGGAGTTTTGAAGTTATTTTCCCCTACTAATATTACCACACTGTGAAGTTAAACACACAACATTAAAAAAAATCACAAACAGAGCAAAAAAAAACAAACAAAGCCAAGACTCCACCATGAAACAGAACATACAAGCTGTATATCTGGAAAAAGATAGGAAATTAAGTTCTTGGAATCATAACTTGGAGATCACAAAACACCAGATATTGCTTAGACAATCTTCTGACCCACAAGATACATGCCAGTAAACAAAATTAAGCTTTTACAAAGGAGTAAAAAAGGAAATTTTAAATTTTGAATTCCTCACCTGGGTATGCATTTTATCACGTCAAAAGCTGAGATTCACATTTGTAAGCCATAATTCTGTTCCCATTATCAATGATTGCAGTATTGGTAAGGGTTACATTTCTTTTTTTTTATGAGTCTGTAGCTGCTGCATTAGTCACACCAACAGGACTAGTTCTGTTAAAATTACCTAGAAATGAAACAGAGTAGGGATAAGTACTTGGATGAAAGTCAGAAGATCTAAGTTTTAGTCATCAGTGTGACAACCAGGTGGTGTTAGGCAAGGTCACTTGGATTTTTTTTATTCTCTTCAAGTATTAAAACTGTCCATTGGTTATCTCTCTGAATTAGGAGCCAAATATATGAAAGAACCTAAAAATACACTATGCCATAAAGTTACAAGTCATTACAAATTCTTAAAAATATTACAAATGCCAGAAATTAAACTTTAAAAAAGACACTGCAGACATGTTGGTGGTTTGTTTCTGCACAATTAAATCACTTACAAATATATTTTTACCTATAAACATAACAAGACCTTTGAATATCATCCAAACCAACTAAGTGATGAATAAATGAGGTTTTCAACTGCTGCAGTGCCCACTTAGGCTAAATAAATTCTTCTTTTCTACCCCCTCAGCATCTTGTGAGGATTTTTCTCCTGACTTACATAGTTTTCCCATTTCTCTCTAGAAGATGTAAGGCATTATAGCTAAAGTTTTAGAAAGGGGAAGTCTCACCAGATAACAGGCAATTGCTGCTGCTAAAAGTGTCACTCATTCCCCCAACCCACTCTCCGTTAAATTGCCTCAGCAACCTCATGAAATTTCACCTTAAAAGGACAATTAATCCTTTGACCCAATAAAGTTGAGCCCTTAATCCATACCATATCACTTCAGGAACTCAATTACACTGAACTGTTCAATGAACTGTGATCCCAGTCTTTCTTCATTACAACTCCTTTTCAGTTAATTTATAGTGAAATATTTGGACAGATTGTTACAATTATCTACCTTCTAGTGTCAGGAGTTTTTCTGCTTCTTTATGAATGATTCCTTATATTCATAGTTATTTACCCAGCAAATTTTACCTGTATGCTAGCAAAAGCAGTCCTTCAACTTTCTTTTTTTAAATATTCTGCCTAAAATTGTAAAAAGATCACTTGCTTTTGTTCTTACCCTGATTTCAGTTTCAATGCTGAGAATCAATTCTTGATTTAGTAAGCTATGTTAACTCAAGCTAAGTTTTAATCATCTGCACTCACAGATTTGGGCATTTTTGTTTAGCATTAACCCTCAAGCAACAGAAAGTAAAAGATAAGACATTTACTCCACAGTGAAGCTANCTTGTGTGCTTAACGAGACAGTCCTGAAAGAAAAATGGCCTAAAAATGCATAACTAAGGGCTGTAACCTAAATGATGGGAAAAAAAAAAAAAAAAAAAATCAAACTGGAAGAACAAATCATTTCACAATGACTTAGCCCACATGTGGTTTTCTTGCATTAACGATGCATTAATTTATTTACCACAATCCTATTGAGACTCCTGGCCATTTCATCTCACTGGAATGAACGTGACCATACCTGCATTTGTGTCTCAGTCTTGCAGGTTTCTTGTTTCACTTCGTTTTCAGTGGTATCCGAAATCAAAAGAGTATAACAAAATAGCATTCTTTAGAGACGCGTTTCTGAGCTATTCCCAAGTGCTGAAGAACAGCAAGTAACTTAGTTGTCCTGGCTCAGATTGTGCTAGGGAGAACTGTTGCTAAATCTTTTGATACGGAATAAGTCAGAACTGTTTAGTGAATAACTACTGCCATCTACTTATCTTTGCTAATGTCACTTTGGCACTTTTCATGTTATTGAGACCACACTAAGCTGCCCAGCACTGAAGACATTAATGGGGAATTTATTTTTTTCTTATATGATCTTGGCATTAAATTTTTACAATAGGTAAATCTGCATTAATCTTTTCTGTGGATGAGAAGGCAGAGTGAGTGGTTCTAATAAACTCTACCACTGCAGCAATGCTTTTATACCATTAAGCATCTTGCTTCAGTGATTCATGTCAAACCAGGTCTCTGTTTCTCACTTGAATAAATAACTAAGGGAAAGACATGAGACAGAAATGTAGAATAATTGATAATTTTCTCGGTGGAGAGAAGTAACCTTTGGAAAATTGAGAGGGTCTGTGTGGTTCAGCGTACTTATTAATGAAATTCATTAATTGAATCACTTTAGAAATGATAGTGAATAGTATGTTCAAAAAGTAGCCAATGACACAAAGTTATTCAAGTTGGCCAAGAAAAAGAATATTGATTTTTAATGAGTAAGGAAACAAATTAAATTTTTAAATCATTTTTAAATCACTTTTAAAGGTTATTGATAAGAGAGACTTCTCTGTTCTCAAACCCAGAATCTAGTCACTTCTAACAAAACATAATACAATCAGAACCTTACATTTCTGAATTTAGACTCAAGCTATCATTTTGTTTTTCCATTCCAAACTTTATCTTTTAGGTGGCAGTGGTGTGGTCCTGCATACTAGGGAGTGTTTTAATTGTCGAGAGCTAATGATGGTGGTGATAGGGTTGAGTATTTATAGACCAACAAGGCAGACATCCAGGTGGGAGTTTGTTATAGACCACCCAACCAGGACGAAAAGGCAGATGAAATATTCTGTAAGCAGCTGGGAGAAGTCTCACAATCGCAAGCCCTTATTCTCATAGGGAACTTTAACTTACCAGATGTCTCTTGGAAATACAACACAGCAGAGGAAAAAGTCCAGGAAGTTCCCAGAGTTTGTGGCAGATCACTTCCTGATGTGCGTGGTGAGGGAGCCACTGGACCTGCTGTTTGTGAACAGAGAAGGATTGGTGGGAGATGTGATGGTTGGAAACTGTCTTTGGCTCAGTGATCATGACAAGATAGAGTTTTCAACTCTCAGGGAAGTAAGGAGGGGAGTCAACAGAACTACTGCCTTGGACTTACAGAGGGCAGACTTTGACCTGTTTAGGAGACTGATTTGGAGTGGGCCTTGGGAGGCAGTCCTGAAGGGCAGAGGAGCNAGAAAAAGAATATTGATTTTTAATGAGTAAGGAAACAAATTAAATTTTTAAATCATTTTTAAATCACTTTTAAAGGTTATTGATAAGAGAGACTTCTCTGTTCTCAAACCCAGAATCTAGTCACTTCTAACAAAACATAATACAATCAGAACCTTACATTTCTGAATTTAGACTCAAGCTATCATTTTGTTTTTCCATTCCAAACTTTATCTTTTAGGTGGCAGTGGTGTGGTCCTGCATACTAGGGAGTGTTTTAATTGTCGAGAGCTAATGATGGTGGTGATAGGGTTGAGTATTTATAGACCAACAAGGCAGACATCCAGGTGGGAGTTTGTTATAGACCACCCAACCAGGACGAAAAGGCAGATGAAATATTCTGTAAGCAGCTGGGAGAAGTCTCACAATCGCAAGCCCTTATTCTCATAGGGAACTTTAACTTACCAGATGTCTCTTGGAAATACAACACAGCAGAGGAAAAAGTCCAGGAAGTTCCCAGAGTTTGTGGCAGATCACTTCCTGATGTGCGTGGTGAGGGAGCCACTGGACCTGCTGTTTGTGAACAGAGAAGGATTGGTGGGAGATGTGATGGTTGGAAACTGTCTTTGGCTCAGTGATCATGACAAGATAGAGTTTTCAACTCTCAGGGAAGTAAGGAGGGGAGTCAACAGAACTACTGCCTTGGACTTACAGAGGGCAGACTTTGACCTGTTTAGGAGACTGATTTGGAGTGGGCCTTGGGAGGCAGTCCTGAAGGGCAGAGGAGCCATTCTGCAAAGATATCCTTCAAGAAGGAAATATTAAAGGCACAGGAACAAGGTGTCCCCATGTGCCAAAATATGAGATGGTGAGCAAAACAGCCTAGCTGAACAGAGAGTTTTGGCTGGGGTTCAAGAAAAAAAAAAAAAGACAATATATGACCTTTGTAAGAAGGGCCAGACACCTTAGGAGGGCTACAATGATCTTGTGAGGTCATGCAGAGAGAAAATTAGAAGGGGCAAACCTCAACTAAGACTTAATGTGGTTACTGATATAAAAGACAATATAAATGTTTCTATAAATACATTAGCAGCAAAAGGGGGGCTAAGGACAATCTCCATCCTTTATTGGATGCAGAGGGAAATACAGTGACAAAGGATAAGGTACTTAATGCCTTCTTTACCTCAGTTTTAATAATAATACTGATTTCTCTCTCGTTTTCTAGCTACTTCTGCTGGACATATCTTGACTTTCCCACGGTTTCAAAAAAAGAATGGTGTGGAAGGACTGAGAAATTTAGAAAAAGTGGCCAAAACAGAAGAAAACATGGCTGTGATAAGTCAGTACCTAGCAAAGCAAAAGGGTGATTAAATAACACAACCAAGGCAAACCACTCATGAAGCTTTGGGATGGAAGAAAGAAGCTACCATGTTCAGTCTGTGTGTGTCACATTGACTGAGCCACAAAATGATGAATTGTAAGAATGCTGAAACTATGAGAATATAGTGTCTGGGAGAAAACTCTTTCCCTAGCTGCTTATACTTCATTCATTCTTGTCTTTACTCCATTTGCTCTGCTGTCTCATGCCCGAGATGTATCAGGGCAGTAGCGAATCAGTCATGGGTGAGGTCATGAAGATCATTCGAGTAACAGGAACAAAAATAAGCCCAGGGGAATGAGTTTCCTGATGAGCCACACAATCTAGAACTAGTAAGAATGCTGACTAGCTCTGCTGTGTTTACTAAAAAGATGTTTTAGAAACACTCCTTTCCAAAGCAGCAGACAGTCACAGTTTATTACCTAGACGTGCATTACTCTGCTTGCACAGACATTCTTTTCCATCTGCTGTTTTATTTTGCATTGCTTTGACTGTGTTATCATAAGTCGTTTGTGGACTATTAAGCAGGACAGAACTGGCTAAGAACTGGCACTATTACCTAGCTTAGCTGGGTGTTTGACAAGGCAACAGTGTGATTTGGAGATCATATGCATGTTCAGATGCTAGTGTGCTGTTCTAAATTCTCACAGTGAAAAACACTCATAGAGAAATATCTTTATAGGTTTCAGAAGCAGGGGAGAAGTCAATAACTAGGAAATGACATCTTAAATGGCTCGTTCTCAAGATCTGCAACGTCTGCTGTACAGATTCTGAAGTGTATTCTAAAATCAAGCGGTGTTGCCTTCCAGTGCAAACGGTGAATAATTTATCACAGACATTGAACACATTTATATACAAAGATTTTGTGGAGGAGAGAGGATTGTTTGTACTGAAGTACGTCGATATATGTATTGCTGAAAACTTACAATGTGCAATAGCAACAAAACTGGGAGGTATCTCTCAATAAAATAGTACACTTGCTGTCTAATAAATTTGATTTTGAAAGGTGTTAATGTTCTTTTATTCTATTATTTTTTTTGAATTATAGTATATGTTCTTTTGTTCTATTAATTTTTTGAATTATAGTATATATTGTCAGAAATTAGCATTTCAAAAGTAAACTTTTAGTAGTACTAGATTATCTCTCATAAAACTCACTGGCAAAACCTTAACACTTTTTGTAGTAGTAGCAGTAGTAGTAGTAGTAGTAGTAATATAACAACAGCTCAAAACTCCAAGCCATTATAGGAAATTTATTTCACTTCTTTATTATCTTCACCCTTAGCAAGTTTCCAATAATATTTAGTAGAAAATTTCCTAACTGAAATCTGAACTGTTTAATTCTTGCCTGATCTTACCTTACTATGATGAACAGTTCCCTTCAATTTTCCTGCTGCCTTTTATGTATTTGAAAAAAATATTGTTCTCTGAAAGTCTTTTTTATTTTCTTTCTAGGTTAGACAAGCCTAGTTGACTTAGTTCTTCCTTCTAGGAAGAACTCTAATAATTTTTCTCCTATTTCATTGAATGTTTTTCACTTTTCAAGGTATAGTCTTTTGTTGTAGTATATTCTGTATCTCTGGCCAGCTTGAACAGAAGTTATGTCATCATATGAAATTCACCTGATCTCTAATTTTGTGTAATAGATTCTAAAATACTGTGCATACAATGAGTCTACCCATGGTCAAAGTAATCCTACATGTTCTCAGTGACTGAATGGCACTGATAAAATTATAAAGATCCTTTCTCCTACAACAAAGCAGAGACAGTGCATGGTTCAGTAAGAAATGCCACTTATAGTGGTTTACATGTCCATATATGGATGATTGTCACCTTGATCTGCAATTAAACATTTTTAATTGTCTAGGTACAGTTCTGATTCTCAAAGTAATTAGAAGTTAAATACTGGCAGTTTGACATCTATATTTAAGGAGCTACAAATAATTCTAAGTGTCCTACTATTAAATATATACAAAACAGAAATAGAAGGGAATATCAGGCTCTGTGTGCTGATAGGCTCCTCTTCTGTTACTACAGAAACCACAGTGGTCCTCAAAATAGGCAAGGTACTTCACCCTCCAGTCAGATAACATTTAAATTTTCTTTGGTTTTTACTAGATGGATAATGGAAACTCAACCCTCAAACAAAATTAAGTTCATATGTGCTCTAAATTATATGAAATACAAATAAATTTGCACACATAATGATGACATTTCCTAAAAAAGGGAAAAAATAAATAGTATCTGAATGGTAAGGCTTTTAAAATTTAACTTATTGTTTTAATTTGTAGGAGAAAAGAGATTATATTTCACCACTGACTCATCATTTTTTAATTTCTCCCTGATGTATTTTTCAAGTTTGTATCAATCTATTCATTTTAGAAGAGGAACTTTTTAGACTTAGTCATTAAAATAACCCATCCCTAAGAGATAACTGTTAATTTTGGACAAAATCTTGTAGAAGTACCTGGTTGGGATTCTGAAATGCAAATGTCCTCTGGCTTTGGAGAGATCAAATTTCAAATTTCCTTCCACAATAGCGGAGGGATTCAGATTCAGTGTCATTTGATAGAATTCTAAACCATATAATCAACTTATCCAAAATACTTACCAGATGATTCATAAACTTCTTAAAAAACTCCTAAAATATATTGCATCCAATTAGAACCATAGTTGATGAACTACACATTTTTTTTTTTAAGGGATAAAAAAAAATAATAGTTTTAGTTCTTGATTGCTAACAGAAAAGCAATTTATGAAATTCCTTTTCAAAACTAAAAGTTAGTTCTGCCTGAGGAAGGACA
>VZTN01014130.1:551-37726 GCA_013400515.1 Erpornis zantholeuca | reverse complement strand
ATTCTGTGATTCTGTGAAAATTCCCTTTAAATTAAAAGGAGAAGGAAGATCAGGCTCATCTTCTTAAGCATCATACTTTTCATTTGGCAGATTGAGTGCATCATGGTTACTTTGAAGTAGCTTCAGCCACTTTCTATACACCACCAAGACAAGTGATTCCTGGTAAATTATCTTTGAGCAAGTAGGGTTACATATTTTTTCTCATACTGAAGTATTTATGTAGTTGTTCTCTAAGTGGGAGAAAGTTGAAGGTGTAGAATCAAGCCCGTACACCTGTAGCAGTCAAATACTGTGCCTGCCCCTTTCCTTCCTCTCGGAGATGAGTATCAAATTTTCCAGGACTTGAACTGTGGAAAAACCATGGTGTTTCTCACTCACTGCTCTCAATGGATGCCAAATGGAAATGCCATTCACTGGAGATAATGAAGACACTAAGATACTGCTTCTGCTGTCATTTCTAACATCAAGCCTTTGAAATGGCCAGGGCAGATTCAGCTTGACAGATGGATATGAAATTGGATTTTTGTCTTGAACACAAAATCTTAGAGTCACTTAATGTACACTGAGTTTAGACTTTTATTTCTTTATTTGTACAGGCACATGCATATCTATGTGTAATGCATAAACTCAGAAAATCTGTATTTCTGCTCCTTAGAGTAGATTGTCAGGAAGTGCAGTTCCCTGACTGGTTGGAGTGTTTTTTCTGAATTGAGGCCACTAAGGGAAGAAAATTATCCCGTCCTAAAGTTTGGCAGCCAGGACCAAGCAGTGTGATTCTCTTTCAGACTGACAAGGCCTGTGCTTAACAAAAGCTTATCCTACTCCTTTTGGACACAAGCTACTGGATGTGCCTTCTGGTGCTCACATCACTCTTGGATTTCTGACTTCTCAGGCCAGAACTGAGGAATAGCTGTGGCAATAGCACCTGGATACTATTTCCTTGTGCACCGGATGTGAAATGTTGTGGACTGCAGAGTGGCATCCTCATGTTGTGATGATCAGAGTGGTTGTTAATGCTGGGTGTTTTAATATTTATCATTAAACCTCAGCTTCAGTCTTCCTTGGGATGTAAGGAGAAGCTTCTGGAGTGTCAATCTAAGTATTTATCTCTGCAGCATTCTCACCTTATTTGTCTTTTAATAGTTCCATTACAGCTGAAATTTGTGGACATTTTGCTTTCTGTTTTTAAATGGAGTCTGACAACTAATGGACCCCTCCAGAAAAATGATTGCCAGGAATGCACTGGGAGAATGGGAGGAGTGCCTTTGGTGGCAGCTCAGGAGTCTGGAGTTGGATGTCCACAAGATCTTAGCCCCAGGTGGTTTGGTGTAGGTGAGGTAGAACAAATGGAAAGGAGCAATCCTCAGTTCTGTCTGTCCACATGGCTGTGTGGGAGGTGGAGGTGATGCTGTGAGGGAAGGAAGCAAAGTGTATGGAAAGATTCAAGAAACCTTCCTGACTATCTGTTCAGCTGTATCTGTGCTTCTTAATCTCAGCTACTGCTTCCATTTTTCCAAAGGTTTTATGGGATTGTGGCTGTACATAACGGCACAGCCTAGATAAAAACCAGTGTATGCTGCTGTGGAGAGCTGGAGAGTTTGTTTTTGCAGTCATTGAAGTTTCCAAATGTCTTTAATGTCCAGGATATGAAAGATACTGCTATAAGATAGATGGATCCTAAAACACCATTGACATAAATTTGCATCGGGTCCCTCCCTTTTAGTTACTGCCTGGAGTTTCATGTCTCCTACCTGCTTCACTTCGCCAGACAGCTGAACTTCTCTCATCGCTGAAGTTTTCATTAGCTGACTTATTAGAGGTTATTGATAAACGGCTTTCTAATAAGCCTTGCTGCTGAGCATTGAATCAGAGCACCAACTTAATGAGTTTTGTTTTAATGGTGCTTTTCATACCTGATTAAAATTATTATTGTAACTATGTGTTCCTTAAGAGTCCTTTAGCACTGTGCTTCTCTTCCTAAAATAATGTTTTCAAAGTATTTTCCATAACCATTACTATTTCAGGTAGATGGAGAGAACAAGGGGTGGATTTAAAGTCATTGTGAGGCTGGTTCATCTCAGTGGATTAAAAAAGAAAGACCTAACAAATCCCTGGATGAACCAGTAGTTAGCCTGTAAGTTTTTGAGAAAGAAACTTGTCATCTAATGCATCTTCCTTTTCCTCTCCAGCAGCACATCCATACACTGCTACATATAATGATCTTACCTTGCCATACCTTTTGTGTTTCATTAACTACTTGAACCTGACTCACAGTTGTTACTGTGAAGTGAGGGCTTGCTTCTTGTCTTTGCAAAGTAGTTGTAGCATGAATGGTCTCTGGTGCACTTCACAGCAGGAGTAGATTGTTCTACTGCAGATGTGTGCTGCACCATTGAAAATACATTGCTTCTTGTCCTCGACTTGAGAAAGAAGAACATTTTTTCCTAAGCTTGTATTTTTATTATTTTCAAAAGAAAAGTGTATTTTTTTGTGAAGTGGCATTTTCTGTTTCTGCCCATTAAAAAGTATTCCAAACAAGGAAGTAGTAAAATTGTTATAAACTGGTTATCTTACAAATTTTTTTAATACTGAATTTCTTGCTGAGATCTGTGAAAGTGTCTTTTTAAAAGGATGTGATGGACACTCGACCTTGACTAGAGTACATTACTTGCCTTTCTGTAATCTTGTGTATGCTTTTTTTGTGGGTTTTTTGTGGTTTTTTTTTGTTTGTTTGTTTTTGTTTGTTTTTTTTGTTTTGTTTTGTTTTTGTTCTGTTTTGTGGGGTTTTTTTGTTTGTTTTTCTTTTGTTTTTTAAGTGTTCTGTTTTCAGATAGAAAAATTAGAATAAAATGGCTATGTGGGATGTTGCACTGTAACAACTCTGGTTTTAGGAATGGCAGCATTGCTGGAGAGATGTATAACTTTGGAAATCTGCTTTAATAGTGCAGAATTGTTTGGGATAGCCTGGATGCATATAAAAATAATTTTCAAGAAGTGAAGGAATCTGTGTAATAAAATAGAATACTTTGTTTCTAAACATTGGATGTAACTTGATTTATACCTGGAAGTTTCTTCTAATGTTATGTTCATTTATGTTAGCTCCTTCAGCATTTCTTCTACAATGCCCCTAACTTTTATTCAAAATACCTCTCTGCTGTTTTATGTTTTCCATTCAGGACAATGTAGGGAAAGCTGAACGTAATTTTGAAAAATATGAATCAGATTTATTGTACTCTGTTAAGTATATGAAGTGATAGATTTGGTTTTGCTAAATAATTGCTTGCACTGCAGCTGAAGATCTGGGTCAGATAAAATCAGTCTCTTGCTATGTACAGATCATGTACACCTATGCATCTAGTGCATAGAACTTGGGGAAAGGAGGGAGTTTAGCAGCAGCTCCTCCTTCTTTGCTGTGGGATGAAAGAACAAGTTAGTTTTTTGCTGTTAGTGTTCTGGAGTTGAGGAGAGAGAACGTGAAACTAGTGAAAACCACACGCAAGGTGATGCTATCAGTGAGCCAGGATATAACCTGTTGTATTGAAAGGAAAATCAATGACACTTATTCTCAGGGTGTGTTTTACATTGCATATGAGGAGCTAGCACCAAAGGGCTCCTATGAGCAAACAAGAACATTGTCACACCACACACACACACCCCATTTGCCATATCACACATAGTAAACTGCTGTATTGTTTTTGGACTGGCAGCATGCAGTGTGATATTCCATACTCAGTGTGCCTTCCAGTAAAAATTCATCAGCAGTTCTTCTGGTGGAGAAGGTAATAGCAAGGCTGGTTCAAAAGAGGGGCAAGGGAGTCCTGCCTGCAGGCTGTGAGTGGCTACTAGTGATTTGCTGCGGGGAAATCCCACACTGTGCTCTGAAAGCAGTAGGCAAGCTTAGATGCAGCAACTCCCTTAAGCCTGAACTGGCCTTTTTTCAAATGTAAAATTTATTTTCACATCATGTAATTTCTTCTAAAGGTATGTTCAGATGAAGGCCTTACCACTGAATACAGAAACCCCAGACCATGCTTATTATGCTCTCTGTGTAGTCTTTTTCTTCTTAGCTGCTTATACCACCCAGTTGTGGTGAAGTATCTAGAGATGCCTTTGCCTGGCAGCTATGTGGGTAATTAAATTGGCCCGAAGAATTTCTAGGTAATTATCTTTATGCAGCTCCATTTATCTGCAAGTCATGTGAGAGTGATACTTTGAATTTAGCTGTGTTGTGCTATTAACTGGATTCTGAACTGGTATTTTTGGAATTGACTCTAATGGGTTCTGTTTTTTAGTGGAAGTTAGAGACTCAGCTGCCTCTCCACAGACCTACTTGTTTGATCTGGGGTGTAGGGAAAAAGAATTTGTTTTCCTGATAGTAATTTGGCTGCTTTTTTTTGTTTCTTGGTGCCTTTCAGCTTGTACCTCCTTTTAAACCTCAAGTGACATCTGAGACAGACACCAGGTATTTTGATGAAGAATTTACAGCTCAGACTATTACAATAACACCGCCTGAAAAATGTAAGTCAGAAATTATGCATAAGCATGACTAACAATAATGGTTATAATAGAGCAGTGTGTAAGGTTTTTTCTGTTTGAACAGAAAAGCTGATCTCACTG
This sequence comes from Erpornis zantholeuca, assembly GCA_013400515.1. Lineage (NCBI taxonomy): Eukaryota > Metazoa > Chordata > Aves > Passeriformes > Timaliidae > Erpornis > Erpornis zantholeuca. The sequence continues at coordinate 33,109 of VZTN01014130.1, read as the reverse complement.
TTACTAATAAAAAGTCTTGGTGTGGAAGTGTGTAAGAGTAACTCTCAATGACAGCTTTATTTTTAAGATGCAATAATTACAAAGCTTAGAATATTAGATCATTCTGGATATGGTTTTGGGGGTATTTTTGGTGTGGGCTTTTTGGTGTTGATTTTGCTTGGGGTTTTCTCATTTGTTTGTTGGTTTGGGTTTTTTTGTTTTGTTTGTATTTAAATAAGAGAAGACACCAGCTTCATGTGTTTACTAGTTGACAGTCAAGGTCCCAGTTCAGCAAAGTACTTGGAACATGGATCCTTCTTTAAGCATATGGACAGTGCTGGTGGCTTCAGTGGGCTGTGTGGTTTTAGTAAAATAGATAGACAATACTTAAAAAAAAAATTACCTGAAAATTAAATTTCCTATCAAGTCCTTTGCTTCAGCAGAACTCTTAAAGAAGGTGTTAATGTGGATATAACCTCGGCACTGGACCTTTCACAATTTCTTTATTAGAGTGAATGTGAATTCACTATAGTTTGTGTTTTTGTCATCTTCTGTTGCACACAAGAATCATGATCTGATCAGCCAAGCCAGGGCTTTACAGTTACTTACCAAGCCAGAGCAGTTAAAATCTTGCTCCTGAGTTCATGAATGAATTTTCTTTCTAAGTGGGGATATTTGGAGTTTTGTTTGTTTCTTTATATTGGAGAAAGGGAAAATCACAAAAGTAGACAAAAAAGGCTGTAGTAATGGTTGCTTAGCCTCTCATAAAACAAGCTCATTTTTTGACATTTTGGGACTCCCAGGTTAGCTGCAGTTTTCTGTTCATGAATAGATCTAGAGTATTTTCTGGGGTTTGCATTTTTAGTGTTTGTACAGAGTCATAGAAGCATAGAATGGTTTGGATTGGAAGGGACCTTAAAGTCCATCTGGTTCCAATCCCCCTGCCTTGAGCCAGGGCACCTTCCACTAGACTGGGTTGCTCAAAATCCATAATTTAAATGATTTTAAGTCTTTCTGCCGTGGAAAAAGAACTCTTTCTTCTCCTGTCTATCTTCATAACTATTTGTTCATCTTTGTAACTTGAACAAATTTTACTAAAATTTGGATTAGCTTGGGGATATCAGACCTGCATTAATTCTAATTTTTATGTGTAGAATATATGAAGTTACAAAAGACACAAAATTCCGAAAGGTTGCATATAAATACATTGTTAAAATAACAGTCTCAGCAGGAGTCTTCAAGAATAAGCTCTGTTAAAAAGCCATGTGAGAATGTACATCCAAATTCTCAGAGTTAGGTAACATCTGGTGCCTGCTTTCCATTGGCACTGGAGGAATTATGTAAATAAAAATATTTATGACTTTGGCTTATTCTGTATTTCTTCTGATCCCAGTAAATACTGTAAAAATAAGTAGTTTACTAAAAATAATATCTAAGAATTGAAACACATAGAACCTGTATGAATTGTTCATTTTCTAGCTCTTTTTCCTTTTAACTCCTTTTGAAATGGAGGAATATTTAAATATATCTGCAGTAAGACTATCATTTCCTAAGCTCAGCTCAAGAAATGATGGAAACTGGCTGCCTCAATTGGCACTCAGCTTCTGTGCTGCCAGAGGCTGGGTGTGCTGGCATGTTTGGATTAGCCTAGGAAGGGGTAGTAGTGATTGAAGTTCTCAGGTGATAGTCAGAATAAAACAAAGCAACCAATCAACCCAGCCTAAAATAAATAGTGACTTTTGGGCACAGTGTTCTTTCAGTGAGTGTCATCCTGCTGTGAACATAAGCTTATGTGCTTAACTTAAGTCTTACTTCAACTTGAACCTTTTACCTCGGTGTTGATGTACTGCATATCATGTGAATAATAACATTTTACTGCAAATAATACTGATGTTTTGAACTTCTTCCTTAACACAGATGACGAGGATGGTATGGACTGCATGGACAATGAGAGGCGGCCGCATTTCCCCCAGTTTTCCTACTCTGCAAGTGGACGAGAATAACTTTTTTGTTTGCTGCTTCACTGTCATCTTAGGTTTATCACTGAAAATGATTCCTGAACATCACCACCAGTACTAGATACTACTATGATAGCAGGGGCACTTTCAGAGACCATTCCAAATTGAACAAGTTTCTTTCCCAAACCTACCTAAAATCCGTTCTGGTTTTGCATGACAAACAAGATTCTCTCTACTCCGCTCTCCTGCTGTTGCTGCTGCCCACAGTCTCAGTATAATAGCAACGTCAAGAAGTTAACAGTTTCCCTGAAGGTAGATGACTTGACTTACTTCAGCATTGCACACTTTGTGAACAAGTAGTCATCTATTTTTCCTCACAGTGGAGGCTAAACAAAAGCCATGTTGGTCCAGTTTATCTTCTTCCAGAAGATGAATCAAAATTGTAATTAGTCTAAACAGACTAGGCGATAACATTTTCTTGCATCTGTTTGTGCTGGTTAGAATGAGGAAACGTAGAGGTGGTGATGTACATATGCAAGGTTTCTGTTAGGCATATCATTACTTGAAGCAGGTCTGTGTCATTAACATCTGGCTGGAATTTGTTTGGGAAATGTTTGAGAGAAGGACTTTAACTGTTGATATATATAAATATATATATATATATTATTTTTTAATTACTGTTGGATACTACAGAAGAAGCAGAAGGGCTGGGCTCACCCAGCCTGCCACTTAGAACTTCCAGGTTCATGTGCAATCATGGAGAATCGAACATTATACATGCAAGAAATGAAGGCATAAAAGCAGCAGTTGAAGTTGTTCAAGGGGTCTTATAATTTGCACCAGATAACATCTTTCTCATGCTTTTCTCTTTCATGATATGCATCACCTCTGATGGCTGAAGAATGTAGACAGGCATAATGGTATTGCTTTTCACCAAAATGTGTGCACCAAGGTAAACAGGTGTTTGCCTTACTTGTTTTTATTTTGAGTTTGTGAATTAGCTTCCTCTCCAGGTGTTTAACTCTGAATATTCTTTTTTTTTCTTTTCCTTCTTTTTTTTTTTTTTCTTTTTTTGGTTATACTGCGGTAGTATTTATTTTTAGAGATAAAGTTTGTATGTGTCATGTTTGCAAATGCTGCTACATCTTAGAACAGGCTTATAGCAGTTAATTTTGTAATATATGGAAGGACTGTACAAGCTGAAAGGAATAATGCACTTTTCTCCCGTGTGGAAATTTTAACAAGGCTCTGAAATTGTACATACTGCTTAGAACCAGATTTTTGTGAATGAAATACTGTCTTTTAACTGTTTGGCAGTGGAGGTGAGGAATTCCAACCTCATGTGCCAAAGGGTTAAAAGCGAACAGACAAAAAAGCTACATCTTGTGCTCTATTTAAGATAAATATAATGTAAGAGCCTGACAGCACAAGAGAAAATGTCTGTTCTATATGAAGGAATTGCATTTGAACAATGAGACCACAGTGATTACAAGAAAAGCACTTTATTTTAACAATTAAAATAGTAAATTTCTGGGATCAGCCGTTCTCAAGGAAGATTTGCTCTCAACCAAAAGAGTCCCGAAATCCAGCAAGTTACATGTAACCGTGGTACCTGATTGACTGAATTTCAAACATCACAACAAACGCTCCACTGATAGGGAAACGTCTTTCCATTTCCGAAGATCTGTATCTAACAGAACATGTGCATAAACTTTAGCTTTGATCTTCAGCAATGATAATCTTAATAATAAACCCTTTGGTGCTAGGAGTTGGGGTGTGACACGGTGCAGCGACAGAGCGCGCGCACCCTTGCAGGCGACATCAGGAACCCCCGACTCCGTGGGATTATCATTGGAAGGATCTCTGCGTTCAGCTCTTGTTAGCTCCCACAAAGACTGTGATATTGCAGAGTATTCCTGGTTGCGTTGTGTGAGTGAGTAGATGAGTCTGAGAGGAGAGATGTTCCTACACAGATGCCTTAGCCTCTTGATGTGGAAAGTTGAGTGCCCAAGCATGAAGCCCACTGCTGGCAGTGCATGTGCTGGGATGGTCAAGGGGTAGATGGGCATTTTAGCAAGGCAGCTAAAGATGCAGAATAATTTAGACAATTTTTCATGTTTCGTGTTTTATCTTTAGTAATGGGTGGATAATCAGATAGAAATATATCATGATGTATATTCTAACTGCATAGGATTTCATTATGTCACCCTGTAACACTAAAGACGTGTAGATGTTGTCCCTGTGCAGAGAGAAAAGAGAGCCGCGAGTGCGTTGCAGTTCGGTCCTGGGCTGGTGGTGTAGAGGTGTCTACACTGACATAGTGAGTGAGTGACTGAAGTAACCAAGTACTTAACAGACGGGCATTAATTAGTTCTCTGCAAAGGTCTTGTACTTACAGACTGAAACTATGGTGATTCAAAATCTGTGTTACATGCCTGTGTTTTCTCCCCTACGTTTTCAGCTTGTAATAGCAATAAGTTTCTTGGCACAGGGCAGCTCCAGCCAGGGACCGACTGGCCGTGGCTCTGGGAGCAGCTCCTCGTGGCAGTGACAGCCTGTGCTTTGCTCTCCGTCGCGTAGCCAGGTAGTGCGCGGCTTGCAGGAAGGCTCTGTCAGTGAACTATCTGAAAACCTTTTAAGACATCACTTGCATTGCATTGTCTGCCTTCTGAAACATCAGTGATCGAGTTTATGATGCAAAGAGTCAGCAGCCACCTTGTGCTGCCCAGGCTTGGGGGATTCCCTCTTAGCAGTGTTAGATGACACAGAAATGGACAAGCAGTGCTGAGAGAAACTTTTGAAGCTCTTCTTTTGCTGTCTGCAGTTGTGGTTGGATTTGGACAGGAGGTGGTGGCTGGTTGTCTTGGTGAGCCTTTTGAGCACAGTACACTTCAGACCTTGACTCCAGCTTGTACTGACTTCCATGACATACAGTGTGCCCTCTTGTACTGCAGCCATCTTGGAGGAAATAGGTAATTTCTGTTTGGATTTTGGCAGTTTTGCACACAGCTTCGCTTTCCACACTAATCCATCTTCCAGTACATTCCTGTTGCTTAAAGAACATTTATTCCAGTATTGTTTTACCTTTTTTTTCCATCTTTACTTGCAGCTTCTTAAAGCTGACTGTTCTTGCAGGGGCCATGTGCTTCTCCTAGAGTACAAAAGTAAGGTCTTTCCTTACTAACTGCAGGGTCTATATATTACACCTCAATGTACACACTTTGCTGCTACTGTTTGTACTGTCTACAGTAGAATTTCCTTATCTTGCTCCTGGTAGTGCATTACAGGCAAGCATGAAATGTAAAGTATTTATTTAAATAAAAACCTCTAAATTGGTAATTAAATTACCTCCCTGTAGCTTTAGAGTTTGTGACATTTCTTGACCTTGCTAGTTCTTTCATTAGATCCATGCAAGATCTAGTCATATGGTTAAGGATACTAAGCAGACACGACTACGAACCCAAGAAACCGTATTACTGTTGGTCATACTTAAACTGTTTATTTCCTTAAGTATATGACCCACAAGGATGTGAAATAACTACAAGAAACTGTTTTTGTACACTGTACATCCTTAGTATTTTTACACGTATATGATAGGGATGCACATTATTTTCCTTCGTACAGACAGCTTAAATAAAGCACTATGTCAATCTGCTACTTCTGTGTTTTTTAATGCTAATTTGTTCTGGAGGTTTGTAAATATATATATATATGTTCAGGCTTGCCACAGAGGACGTATTTTTTTATATCTTCACATTACTATTAAATATCTTAGAGGATAAAATTCTTAAGTTGTTCTGTGTCAGAGAAAGAAAAATGGAAATGAGAAGGCTATATTGCAGATTACAAAAGATTTCTCAAGTTTTGGGTTAAATATTTACTTCATATTTTAAAGTAATTTTATATAGGTTAGATGTTTCAATCCTGAAATGCACAAAGAATTTACTTAATTTCTTCTTACAAGAAAATGTACATCATTATTTTTTTATCACTGTATATATAATGATCTGTGCATGTTTAGTTACGAGTTTTATTTGCTGTGAAGTCCTAGTGATAACTGTAACTCGCTGTGACGTATTTCAGATACTGGGTGAACAGTTTCAGCTTGTAAATGATTCAGTTACAGTATTGTAAAAAAAAAGTTTTTATGACTAAGCAAAATGTATCTGTGCTTTGGACCGAAGCTGTTTCCATACAAGTGGTTCCTGTTAACTCTATGAGGTGTATGTCACTTATAAAGTAAATTTGGATTATACTTTTGAAGATACACTCCTATCAGAACATCCACCATTTAAGTGATTTTCAGCTGATGAAATTCTTGGCCTCATATCCCATAGCTAGGTGATGTTTGGGCAAGGAGAGGGCATAAAAGGGAAGGTGGAATTTGCAAGGCACTGCAGAATGGGACTCTTTGAAGCCCACGGGCTGGTCCTGGGCCGTTTGAACCAGCTGATCTGGAGGGCTGAGTGTCCCTAAAGCAGTGGGGTCATCCGGGTTTTCTGACGGGTTTTCTGTTCTCTGACGTGAATGCGTCTCAGGAATAGAGGTGCTTCATCCAGGTCTCAGGTTTTTTCCTTTTTCTTTTTCCTCCTTTTTTTTCTCCTCCCCCACCTTGTAATAGGAAAGAGCATCAGGGATGCTGTCATCCATTAGTTCAGTGATAGCAGGATGCCACTGACCAGGACAAAGCTGCAGCAGTGACAGGACTGTCTGGTCAGGCTGCATTCCGTGTTGCGCTCTGTGTGCTGACCTAGATTTGATCGTCCAGTCTGATACTTGTAAACTTCGTAAAACCAAGCATTTAGTGCTTAAGTAGACACAGGGGAAGCGGGGGAGGGATATGAGACCGGTAGACTTGGTGCTGTAACGACTCAGTAATTGCTACAAAGTAGAGTAGCTGCTGCAGGGGAAGTTACTCCTTGTAGACTCCCAGCAACACAATAGTTGCACCTATGCCTGGGATGAGTGTGAAAAACCTATTTCCAGCTATATATACTGGCAGCCCAGGACCCTTTGTTGAAATCAGACCCGTACATGCATGTGGGTGGCTGGCAGTGGAGCCCTGCATGTGGCCACCAGCAGCCACCTGGTAGGTGAGGCACGTCCAGAAAGGTTGAGGGTCCCGCTGTGCTCCAGGGTCTCAGTGAAGCCTAAATGTCAGGAATAGGTGCCTGAGTTCCTTTGCACGCATAACCTATAGGCACTGTCTCCTATTTAAATACAGATTTATGCTGTGGACTAATAAAAAATAAATTCTAAGGTTTGCATTTTCCTACATTTATAAATGTATATTCTTAACTGTGTAACCATCTATAAAGTAGTGACACTTTAAAAGCTGTCAGCCTGATTACTGTGAAAAATCCCAAGTTTGACTAGAGAGGGCTTTCCTTCAGCAGCCTTTCTTGTCCCTGAAGACCTGAGGTCTTTCTCAGCACGCTTAGTGTCATATCTGTGAAGCTGTTCAGGGAGGCGATCAGATGTGTTCGGCAGTTTTATATGGCAGGAAATTGAAACAGGGAGGAAAAATCACTTTGATCTTAGGGCCGTACCACTAATAATTCTTAAAATATAAGGGAAGGAAAGATTGTGTTCCACACCCAATGGTAATTTATTGCATGTGTTGTTACTCTTATTTTTGTTACATTTTCTGTGCTCATGCTGGCCGAAGTAGCTTTATTGCTGGGGAACTGTTCTTTGCGCTTTTTTCCTCCCTTTACCAACTACACTGAAAAAAATAGACGTAGAAACTTTCCTCTTGTGTCTGTAGCTTATCCTACACTAAATAGCAAAAGATTCAGATAAATTTTTTCTGAAACAGTTGGGTATTGTTGAAAAGTAACCTTGAAAAACATGAATGCACAGTTAACCAGAAAAAAAGCCTTCCACCTGTACCCAACTGTTTTGAGTTGAGTTCAGCTGGTGGCCTGGATATGTGCTGGTGGAAAAGTCCAGCTCCACCACCTCAGTGTGGAGCCCAGCACCTCTTGTAATGACTCCTCTGTAGTGATCAAGGGCTCCTCTCTCCTAAAGGCTTTGTTCAGTGCATGTTTTAAATGGGAACCTGACCCACGGAAATTCCTCCACATTAAGTGGAATGTTTCTCAACCTTCTTATGCTTTTCTGATAACTTAAGTAGTTTTTGGGACTCTCACTTTTTATATAAAAGTGACAAATATCCTGTTTAATAAAGTTCCCAGGTGTATTCTGGTACTGAGTTTGTAAAAACGAGGGCAATGTACATGTGCAGCACTTGCAAACAGCCCCCTTCTCCCTCGGCCCCTGCACATGCTTTCCCTTGAATTCAGAAGGACAGAACAAGGAACCTAGAGATCCTATTAAGTTTATTGATATTTCAGTCTGTAAATAATATAGACATGTATGTTCAATTATGAAAATAGATAAAAACATTTTATAAAAATTGTACAAAAAATTATTGACATCCACACCATGTAATAGCTGTTAAAACTGGCTTGCAAGCCTGGTCTTTTCAGAAAAGTCTCAGCTGTTGTCCCAGAAAGTTTGGTAGGCTGGTATGACTTCAAAATATTTGTGATTCTGTAGTTAAAACCAAATAGAAACCAGCTGAAATTAGCTAGCAAGTGTGCCTGTTTTCTGCAGAGGTGTCTTTGGGTGAACCTGAGCCATGTTTCAGCCAGGTGCAGAGCAGATCTGAAAGATAAAAGGAAGAGATGGGTAATCTGTATGGCAGTGCCTGTGTTTCTCATTTGTGTCACTTCAGCCTGCAGGCAACTTCTTAGAAGAGAAATGAAATTTGGTTAAGACTGCAGTAAGGCAGAGTAAACAAGTACTGTTTCAAAGCCTGCACTTCCTGTGGGCCTGCTGTCCTCATCTCTTTCTAAGCTCAGAAGTCTTACAGGTAGCAAGAACAAGAGATACCTGATTTCTGAAAAACAGGATGTCCATGAGCTTTCGGTATGGCTCCTGTTTAGCAGTAAATAAGTGAGCTCTTGTTTTGGGGCACGTCTAAGATCCTGCCCCTTCTCCCTTCCAAGAAGAAGATGGCAGGGTTTTGCCAGAGGGTGTTTACTATGTGTTCAGTGTGTGTCTGGGGTGGGCAGCTGTAGCAAAACAGGAAACTGTTGCCTTGGTGCCAGTAGGAAACCTCTGGTGGGAAGGCTAATTCGCAGTTTTGAAGCTCTTGCATAGCTGTTATTTGTGCTTCCTCGGTAGCACTTAAGGACTGAATTGAGCAAGACATCAAACTATTGGAGCTGGGGGAGCTACCTCGAATTAAGCCACTGCAGTGCTAAAAATTGAATTTAAGAGATGTACATGACCTCAGAAATAAAAATAAACTTTCTACTTTGGCTGGTTTTGCATTAGAAGACTGAAGGGTCTTGTTTTTTTTCCTTCCCCCCTTGGTTGGTTAGGCTGAATTTAAAAAAAAACTAATGAAGCTGCAGTTCAATAAAGAACTAAAAACAGTAACATGGTATTTTTCCCCCTAAAATACATGCACCAACACCAACTGCTATAGTTGTGTCTGCAACCAATGCAAGGAACTACAGCAATGGAAAGCCTTGGGGCTTAAATTCCATGTCAGTGCCTGGGTAGTGACAACCAGAGGAAACCTACTCTGTGCTGCAGGGACCCTCAGCATTAGAGTATGGGCAGAAGCTTAAAAGGACCCCAAACATTCAGAAGTCTCCTGGAAATTTCTGTTGTGGGTGTCCTTCCACACCACAGTTACCCAGTGTTATTGCTTTGTGAGATGCAGAAGCTCAGCTTCATTGATGAAGTGGGCAAATCTCCTCCTGACTGCAGCCTGACCTGAACCTCTTCAAAAAGCAAGCACAAATCCTGGCAGAGTCTCTGTGCCCCACTGTCCAAGGGCCCAGGTGTTAAAGCTGTCATTTGAGGCGTGCTGTTCTCTAATGAAATGGGCACAACTGTCACTGTCACATCCAGGTAATTGGTAAACGAGTTGGTTACTGGACAGTCAGGGGTAGGGGCCTTTCCAATCTTAGCTTCTCTTTCTCCCAAGAATATTTTGGTATTTGGTGTGCAGACCTCTGCAGCGCACAGTGCCCAAGTTCCTCTAGACACTCCCTCCTTACCACACTGGCATCTCCTTGAACAGGGCAGTTGGGTATCAGATGTACAAATTGGAAGGGTCGGTAGGAGTGGAACCACAGATGCCTGACTGGTTTATTTTATTGCTGCCAGCTATACTGGGAAGAGAGAAAAGCCACTGACTTCCTGTTTGATTAGACTGCACTCAGGTGGCTTCAGTGCCTCAATCCTCAATTGCATGGCTGTAAAACCCAAGGTGGAACTCTCAGGAGGGGCAGGCTCAGCTCCTCAGCTGGTGCCCAGCTTTGTCCGTAGCCAGACACTGGATGGGATGCACAGGACTCCCAAAGCTGTTCCTCCCAAACACTGAGGAACTGAATACTTGGAGCCTCATGTCAGGGCAGTCAGACATCAAACAGAGGTCTATCTTTATCCCTTCCTGTCATAGTTTAGCTTGCATCACTTCTGATTAAACTCTATCCAAGCAGAAGTGAAGATTTTCATCCGCTTAAAAAAAACCTCACAACAACATCCACCAACCCCTGTCTGTGGACTGTCACAGGCTGTTACAAACACCTGGCAGAGGCACTATCTTTGTGCATTAAGACCGCACTAAAACAAAAGCTCTCTCCCAATAACCAAAGCAACCTTCAGGTCTCCTGAGGTTGAGGTCCATGTAAGGATCAGCTTGAATCACTTTTGACAGCAGAGATGGATGACCTACCTGTTTGCTGGAAATAAGGCTCCCCCTTCTGTAAAATGTAATAAAAAATAAAAAGCAAACAGGGCACGTGGGAGCACTGCTGCATTAACTGCTGAGACCTCACTGAAAATTCGTGCTGACACAAAAAAAGAAAGGAAATCACTGCTCCAGAACAGCTGTAATTCTGACAGTGCCTCTTGCTGAGCGACTGGGGCGAGGATGGGAACACAGGCACGGGTAAGTGCATTTTAACTTCCTTTTAGAAGAAGGGTGATCAGCTCACAGACATGCTCACTGTGACAAAGACATCTGTAAGGAGGGAGGAGAGAGTTTTAGTGGCTCAGCCATGCGGAGAGCACAGGGAGAGCACGGGTTCGTGGCCAGGGAGGGGCTGGCTTGTAAGAGATCTTTGTGGGGAAGTCAGAGCAGCAGCATAGGATGACAGCCCTCGCTGGAGGTAATCCTCAAGGTTCAAATCCTACCCGTCTGTGCTCTCACTGGCTCAGCTGGCCAGCAACCCCTTCTGGCAGCCAGGGTCTGTGAGGGGATTATCCACCGGGACAAATACTTATTTCTGTCAAACTGATGGACACCAAGGCAGATCCTGCAAGGGAGAGACATCCCAGCTCTCACAAATACACTCATGCCTGTCTGGAGGTGCTGAGGTTTCCAGCAATCTCTGTTTAGATGTTTGTTTGCTTTCTGTGCACATTTATTTAGTATTCTGTATTTCATACCTATGTAGGAGGGCAATTAAATATATCTTAACCTCCTGCCTTGCAGTGAGTTCCAATTTACAAAGCTTTCAAAGGTAGAAATTCCAAACCTGAGTGTTCCAAAAACTTTCAAAATGAGAGGTGTAAAACTCGTAATTAAACTTTTTATTACCTTTACAAAGTCCTGAATATGTTGTGCTGTATCCCATTATTAAGTATTAGTGATATCTAGTAAACATTAGTGTAATGGCCTGATACACAGCCCATGCTGTAAGGTCAGGATATTATCATACTTATTATCATAGTCTTTTTTGGCTCTATGAGAATTACAATGCAAGCATTGTCATGACATAGGCAGATGGTTATTCTGAAATAACACTGGGTTTTTTTCAGCAATAGGATGTTTAATGTCATGATTTTAAAAGCATGTAATTCACTGCTAAGAATGAGAAAGATGTTTTCAAAAGCTGTGGACTTGCCTTGGTTGTTCCTTTGACAAGGATTCTAAAAGCCTTTTAGCTCATGTGGCCTGTAAAGGAATGCAGCATTATAGCAGGATCAGGTCCTTCTTTTATGATTTCTTTTCCTTCACTTTAAAACCCAGAATTTTCCTTACAGTGCCAAATGAGTTTTCCAAGAAAAAGCAGGCTCTTAACACACCAGAATGTGGCTGAATGTAAAGACATTTTTTACTTTCTGTCTTTCCCCCCATACAGCAAACACTTAACACTAGAAATAAAAATTACAGTGAAGTAATAACCTGACTTTTGAAAACAAATCCTATCAAGGCTCAGGGCTCATCAGGGTTGGTTGCCTAGGTCAGCTAGATTCAGGTAAATGGCGCAATTTTAAATTCTTTAAACTTTGAAAGTTTAGTAACTCTACAAGGCAGTAGGAACAGCTATAGCTGCACTACTGTAACTTGGACAGCACTGCTCCAAAAACAAATATTTAGATAATGTTTCTTTCAATGTCACACTAACTGTTAGGATTTATTATAAAACAAATTGCAGCCTTTCAGGAGTGATAGGGATGATTCAAGCTTCCCCAGACAGAAAATACTGGAAGCAACAAAACTAACCAATTCCAAATCAAAATGCAAACACCTAGTGACTATCCAGACCAAAAAGTACCTATGTTAAATCTGAGATCTTTTACAAGTTCCCACTTGCTAAGACTTGTACATCTCCCTTTCCCTTCAATTTACATATTTAATATATTTTTTAAATTCCATTATTTAAGCTTGTCTTTGCTATGGAGTGCTTGTCCTTAAAGTTTTAAGTGCTTAAAGAGAAAAAAACAAAGCACAAAAAGCTTCAACAGTTTCAAACCCAAAAAAGTTTCAAACACTTCCTTCTTCCTTTTGTCTTTAAGTGTTTGCCAGATTCAACTCACATCTGCAAATTGTTTTAGTCCTGCTCTCCTTTCCTCTCCCCCCACTCTATATATAGGATATAGAAAAAAAATACCTACTTCTGCTCATTTCTCTTTATCCATCCAGGTTTTTACTTGATTCCATCTGTGTCCTGTTTGAGCTCTGCATCCCGTTTTTTTTCCTGAAATATGCAACTGTAGTTACTAGAGGTTTATGTTCCAAGATACAATAGCACATTTAGGTTAGGGTATTTTACATCATCTTTAAAAGATTAGGCAATGGTTGGTTGCTTCTACCTTCCCCCCCACCAAAAAAAACCTCCAAAAACTTGGTTAATTATAAAGGAGAACTGTTGGACAATACAGAAAAATGTGGAATATGAGGTCATTTTCACCTTTGATCAACACCTGCTCTGAAACTGTTTGGTTTTAGAATTTATTTCTGTACTCACTACATATATCTTTCTGCAAAGAGCTTCCATTTATGGTGAACTGTTCTTTAGTTTTCTTAAAACAATTGCCTGATATTCCAAACAGCTCTTTTGGGCTGAATTCCAGTTCTCATAGAACCACCATTGCTTTAAATAGCTGCAAATAGATTTCTGAGGCTCATTTTGTAATAATTTTTATATCATTCTTTTCTGAGTGTTCTCAACTTTAAAAGTATCCTCTGGAGTACAATTAACTTGTAATGAACATAAAGAGGGCAGCTTTTGCCAGTCAAGTCCTGATAGAAGTGTACTATCTGAATGACTTTTTTCCTCTTTTGTATGATTTTTGTATTTCTGTCCAACTCAATAAAAACACAATCAATTCCAGATAAAATAGGTTATCAATAACAAAATCCCTGTGGACCATGTAAAGGCTGTTTACATTACTAAGAGTGCTTTTCTTAAAACAGAAATTGTCATTTCTTTTGGGAACAATCACCTCCTTAACATCTCTTACAGAGAGAACACCTATGGTTGCCCTAAAATTTGCCAGTAGTTAGTACATGCTGATAATCTTGCACTGTCATAAGCCACAAGTTTGCCTGCTAGAGCAGGAAGTGCTGTAAAACCAAACACATGGATGTGATTAGGGGCTTACCAAAGTACAGATTTTATTCCCTTAGGTTAAACATTTATTGAATTCTACAGATAAAAAGCCTTCAAAAATAGTATGATTTAAGTACTTTAAAGTTCTAATACAATTAATGTTCTGTTTACTGCTAGGTGTGCTACTAGACTAAATTTCCTACACTGAATGTCCTTTGTTACCATGTGAAGTGAACTCCAGCTGTCCTGGGCAAACTCATGAGTTTGAAGGTTAGAAAGCATTGTGATTTGCTTTGTGAGTGAGTAAATTCAACCATGAGTTTGATTATCTGATAGTTTTACTGAAAACCTCATTCTGGGCTTGTTAGTTCTCTTCCTTTTTCTGAAAAAAAGTGAAAGAAGGAAAAAGAAAAAACCCAGCCTTGCAGTCTTCTCCCTTATTTCCAAAGCACTTAGTGGCCATAGAAGTAGCCAAAACAAAAAAAGCCAGAACAGCCCTTAAGAAGCCACAGTTTCTAGGGACCATTAGAAGCAACAATCAGACCTACTGGATTAGTGCAGTGATTAGTGCCCAGGCAGGACTGATTGTACATTCACCATCTCACATTTGGGTGCGTGAATCACAGAATATCTCGAGTTGAAATAAACCCACTGGGATCATCAAAGTTCAACTAGTGGCTCTGTATAGGACAGCCCCAGGAGTCTCACCATGAGTGGTTACTGAGCAGCAAACAGATAAATCACTTTTAAAATTAAAGAGAAAAAAAGCTCATAAAGTGATAGAGGGACTTAAGTCGGACAAATGGCAGAAAAACCTCAAAGCAATTATCAAGATCAAGTTATTGTCTAAATATTAATGCTGTTGAAGAGCAGATTTCCCTTTTCTATGAAAAAGCAAAAATCTTTTTTGTATCTTTTTGAAAAAGATAAAAATCTTCAGATAAAAAAGCTAGGAAACTGTCAGTGAGAATCACTTCTGCTTTTTTATTGTCACTTCAAAACACTTTTTTCATTCAGTTTAGGTTTAAGTGGAAGTCCAGTTCAGCTACCAGTCTCTTTCCAACTGCATTTATTTTTATTTTATTTTTTTTTAGGTAATGCTGTATTTTAAAGAACAACAGCAAAAAAATCCATCAGTTGAAATGAGACTGCTGCCAGATTTCTCTGCTAAAGCTGCAGAATATTCCCCTCAGACTTGCCTTTCTTTTGGCACAGTACCTGTGTTCGCAGAAACCGCACCTCTTCTGTAAGCAGGTGCTTCTCTTTGAAAAGCTGATTCTGTTTGTTGAGCAGCTCCACTAACTGCTGGGCAGTGGCCTGGCAGTGCTTGTCAAGCTGCTGTAACCTGGAAAAGAAATAGATAAAAGGGTTGCAGAGCATCTGAAGCTGGAGTTCATGGAAGAAGCTTTGATATTTTACTGGTGGTGGCAGCTCCCAGAGGCCAGAGTTCCGGCTGGTGCTTGGGCTGAGACTAAAGTATTACTCCTAGGATGGGCATTAAATGTATTTTCACACTTTAAATTAGCACTTTCAAAGGTCTGCACTTTTCATTTAGAAGCCTTATGAGGACATGACAGCAAATCTGCTTTGCTGTGACATCAGTAAAGACTGCAGGACTGCATGCCGACACCTGTAGCTAAGCAAGCTGCACACTCTGTCGCTGCTTCAGTAACTGTCTTCTTGAAACACACACAGTAGGCCAGATTATAAATCCAAATACCCAAATTCCCTGACAAACTGGACCTGAAGTGACAAAAACTTCTGTTTTCTGTCCACTGCTCTTTGCAAGCTGGTCAATGTCCAAAACTCATTACAGAACATAGCACTTATTTCAAGTAAGCTTAGTGTTAATTAAGCATGTCAGCGTAGATCCTATAACAGTGTAACAGGGATTCCTGGGGAAAGATGTAAAGAGCCCATCATTCCAAAGGTCCTCCCCATCAGGGGCTGCAAAACAGAGAGAAAAAGCTGGCAGGTATCAGAAGAAACATGCAGAGGCCTTCTGCTTGCACTGGAAGAACAAGTGCCTGAGTTGGGACAACACTGTGGTAAGATAGGTCAACTGCACTTTTATTTCTTTAATCATGGAAGCAGGTATCACTTGTTATTTCTCCAGTGACTGTTTATTATTCCTGGCATCCAGTCAGAAGTAATTTTCAACTCATGTGAATTTTACATCAGAACAACATTTTTTAGTAGACAATCACAGGTAGCCCATGCAAATTTCAAAAATAGTACTGGACACAAGCCCTAGTGTGCTTTATTGTAAAGCTCAATGTACTTTCAAATAAACTGCTGTAAATGGAAAAGTCTTTAATTATGGCAATGCTCAATTACGCTTTTCTGTTTGTAACTTCACCACCCAGTGTTACATTTAGACTGTTCCCTTGAGCAAAGGGAGAAAGATGACACAGGCACTGAGCTGGGTTTGACCAGCAGGCCACAACTTTACCTTTGTCATCTGCATCTTCAGCTCTTGACTCCAGGTTTAATAACATTCCAGTCTACAATTTTGGGCCATGATGGATGAAAAGGATGCAGTTCTAGTCAGTGCAGATCTGGATCTGTGAATTCCCAAATTCTGTCTGCCAGTCTGCTCTCCCAAAACTGCTGCCAAGCTGGCCCTTGGTCCACACACTGGGACTCCCAGCCTGCTCTGGTGTGTTTAAGCTCCTGAGGACAGGCTCTGGGCCCTCTCACAGTATCTGCTATTACGTGTGACATGTGCAGCACAGCCACACATTCCCATATGCATTGTATCTGGCCTGCCTGCTGATCTCGTAAATGATTCAAGATGAGAAATGAACAGCTCCACCCACATTCACTGTACTTCCCATATGTTACAACTGCACATCGATGCCTGCCATCATTTTTACAACTGGGTGACAGAACCTTCTGCACATTTTGCTAATACGAGTGAGGGAGGTTGCACAGTCGCCACGTTCACTTTGGCAACACCACCTACCAGGCAAATGTACTGTGTCCTGAGCGTCTGAGTGACCACTGTGTCCTCACCCTCCTGTCTAAATGAGATAATTTTTCCACCAAAGTGGCAAGATCTGTCCAGTTGGGATGGCATGTGGCTGCTCCCCCTTAGCCTGGCAGTGTTGACTCCATGCTCTGTCATGTTACTTCAAGGCACAATGTGAAAACATGTAGCTCTTGAACCACGTTACCCTTGGACTACCCTCAGGACAACCTGGCACTAAGGAGAAAGCTCCTATTCGGTAGTAATAACAATGCCCTTCAAATAATTTCCCATTAACCACTTTAAACCAAAATCCCTATTTCTACATGGAGGCAAGAAAGAGACAGTTTCATGAGATGAGTGTTTCCACAGAAGGAGAACACAACCAAGGCATCACAAGCTGCAGTGAAAGCTTCAAGGTAAACATTTTGCTCTGATTTTCAGTACTTGGAGCTCATAAGCATCTTTATGTTAGAATGGCTCCAACCTACCTTGCTTTTTTGTGCAGTTACAATGTGCAGAAGATACAGCAGTGATATTTGGATCTGAGACTAGGCTATACCCCAGGCTATTCAGAAATGAAGTGAAAAGGGATAGATAGGGTTTTGTTACATTTTGACAGGTATGGCTAGACAATCACTGCAAGACCCTGCAGAAACGAGGTGAAGCATCAAACACACAGCAGAGCTTGGGTGCCAAGGTGAATTCCACCTGCAGAATAAACTTCCATTGCATCCAACACCACAAAGCTATACTAGCACCCACTATGTTATACTTCCCCTTATGTGTGGCCTACAGATAAGAACAAAAGCTTCTTCTTTTCTATAACAACACATTGGTAAACCAGGGGCACCTGCAAGACCCTGGCTGCAAGCTTCCTGCCCTGGGGGACTTAGGCCCATTAATCCACAGGCAATCCACAATGAAGGAAAAAGCTGATACAACCTGTCAGCCCTCTTCTGGGTTTTAATGTTGATTTGAAGGAAATTAATATGCAAGGATCTGTGGGCAGTACCCATTCACCCTGCAGTGGGGATCAGTCAGTCCTTGATATAGTAGAGGCATTAAAAGGTTATTTACTCTTTCAGCATAGTCAGGTTACTGATGTAAAACGTTTTCACTTTACTCCACGGAGCTGGATTTGCTGAAATGGCGTGATTGGATTGCAGCAACCTGCAGCAGCTAAATCACCAAATCCAATAATCATGCTGCATTTACTGGCACACATCTTAATTAGGTTTTAATACAAGTAATCTGATAACTACTTCTGGCCAGCCAGAGCAGAGCTGTCAGTGCTGAGAGGGCTGTTGTTGAGCAGCTCGGCCAGCGCGCTGCCGCGGCTGCCTCCCCGCTGACCCTGCCGAAGCCCCCATCTGCCAGTTGCCATGGTAACAGAGGCCAGCCCATTGCCCCAGCAGTGGGTGCCACAGCCCTTGGGCACCCCACGGCAAGGGCTGGGGCAACAGGCACCCAGGGGGACCACCAGGCTCCCAGGGAAACCACCAGCCACTTGTGGGGGGCCACACTTCTGTGGGTGAGGGAGGGCTGGGGCCTGGCTCCTGCGGCCCCTCCTCCCCAAAATAATCAAAACCCAACACCATGAGCATACGTCACTGTGCAGCAAACTGTCTTTAAAATACCTTTGTCCTGTCAGGGCAAGAGTGTCAAGCTATGAGTTTCTAAGGTTGCTCCTGCATTGCTCATTTGCCTGAGGGGGACACAATGATCAGAGGTGGTTTCTGGTTCTGAGTGGGAAAATCAAAGATCACGATGGAGACCTCTGCCATGCTGCAGAGATACAGCTGGAGGGTGATCACTACAGTGATCACACTTAGTTCCTGACACAGCTAGATCAGGCACTGTCTAAGGTCATCTCCTGCTGAATACAAATCAATGATCAGGGTTGCTTTGCCTATATGATGATCTTGGTGCCAGACTTGCTGCCATCAAAGAGTTAAGGCATATGGCTTGGTGAACTTGTTTCTGCAACCACATCTGCCCCAGCTGTTGTCATTCCCCACCCCTCTCGTGGGCATGGTAGGACAGGTCTCCTCTGCTTTCTTTCCACCTCAACTCTGCTACATTTCTGTCTTCCCTTTTCATAGCAGAAGTGATACTGTCATTTTCATTAAGGCAGAAAAATTTATGTTCACTATCTCTTTATATCTTGGATCAGCTCTGAACAACTAGGACATTGAAACCAATAGTAAAATTAGTACTCACATGAGCAACCTGCATCTTCTTTGTGGTTTACAGGATTGATAAATTCACACAGAAAATTCTGAGGTAAAAAAATGAGAGTCTATGAATTTAGAAAGGCAGACAAAGAGTAAATTAAACCCCAAAGTTTCACTAGTGTCCTAAATTACTGTTTACTTAAGATCTTGATCCATAGATCAGGGCCTTGGAACAACCTTTAGTGATGAGCATCTCAGAAAAGCCCCCACATACTCCCAAAAGTTAAACAGGAATATCTATACACACAACCTATCCTTTAACTAAACTCCAGTCTCCCATCTAGCTTCAAAAGCAAACCACTATGATCCACCTTTTTCATGTTAATGAAATAAAAAAAGCGTTAAGAGGAAAAACACACAGACCAAAAAGCCACCCTGTAACAGTGAGTAGGAATTAAAGGTAGTGAATAAATAAGCCTCCTCATTTCTGTCAGGACTGGACGTCCTGACTTCAAACAGGACACAGGGAGACAGTTCAGGGCATATTAAAAAAAGTTTCCATGGAATTTCCCACCCTCTGGAATCCCTATCAGACTTCTGTTGCCACAAAAAGGCAAGACTGTCATTTGCTCAGGCAGAGAAGATCTACACCACTTCTAGCTTAGTGAGGTAAGCACTTGCCCACGCTACAGCAGAACAAACTCATCCAACTGATGTTAACAGATGGTACCTAGAAGTTAATATCCCTTGCACAGTTTGGAATAAGACACCTAAGAAGCAAATGTCCACATCTCACCATGAACTCCTTGACCCAGGTGGCTTTGTATCACTCTATCCTTTTTTTTTTTTTCAATATCTACTGTGAAATATCAAAATTCCCTTTTACTAAAGGCGCTCTCCATTTTTTCACATACTTCTAAAGTGTCTACAGTGTATCATCTCCAATAAGATAACAATGTTTGCATGCCACAACAAGAATTGCAAATAGGGTTTTATTAAAAGTTTTCATAGGAGCTTCCCCTTTGTTTCAGATGTCACCAGTGACTATTAGAATTTATCTTCACTTCCACAACTGGCCCAACAGGTTAAACAAATAGATCACATAGGAAACCTGAGCCTGGATCTATTTCTGGGCTTCTAATAGCTCATGTCTAACATGCTGAAGAGAACATTATCAGCCTGCTCTTCAATAGGGGGGTGTAGCAGCTGGGCTTAGCTGCTGTGATGGCCACTTTTAGCCCTACTGGGTTTTGACAGGAAGGAAACAATGAAAGAAAGTGGACAGCAGGCTGGAAAAGATATGGGTGAAAGCTTCACTAATGTCTATTTGTGTCTGAAGCCCTCGGCTGAGGATGAGGCTTTTCCTCCTTTAAAGGAATACAAAATAGTAAGACCTTTGATAGGAATATGAACTCTGGATCAGGCTTGCTCTAGAGAAGAAATAGTTCTGGTTACTATTTTATGCCTCTAGTTGACAAGTATTACGTAAAACCATTCTCCAAATCATTCAGGCTAGCAATTTAGAATGCTGTAAAATACCTCAGGAAAAAAAAGAAGGCAGGGCTCGAAGCAATGTTACAGAAATATATTGAATTGTATAGTAAGATTCTACTTTTTTTTTTTTTATTTTGTATTTTGTTTTTTAAAAGATGTTCACCCCTCTGATTTTGTTATGTGCCAGACAGAACAGATTTTGCACAATTTCTCAATCATAATGGTAAGAGACCCATATCCCACTAAGGTTTCAAAAGTGGCTTCCTCATGTTTTATAACACACATATTTGTATTACTGAAATAAAATTTTTCCTGTGCTTGTGTCACTAGTTACAACAAATTTTGTGGCTGGTTTACTTTGTATAAAGGTGTGCTTGATTTCCCCTACTGCTTACTCTAATTCCTCTTATTTCTTTTGCAAGACAAACATGAAACCTGAACAAAATGTTAGTTGGTGTCCACATAAAGCAATCACTGTATTCAAGTTGGAGACACTAAGAATTTTTAATGCAATCTGCCCAATCTGAACTCTTTCCTTCACAAACACTTTGCCTTTAAAAAGAAATTCCCAGCATGAACCTCATCAGAAGCGACATGTAACAGACAGTACATGTGGTGTCTGGGCAGGCAGCAGAGAATTGAAAAAGAAGTCTTCACTTTTTCTATCCCATGGCATGTGCAGAATGTACATGTGGCCCAAGCTGACATCAGGCATTTGAAGCAAAAAAAACTTGCTAAAAGCATCAGCTTCTGTTAATTTACTTTGTCAGATATTGTCTTAATTAAAAAAAAACAACCCTACTGCTAGAAAGGGCAGTGCAGCTGAGCTACAACTGCTTCAGTTGTTCTGACAGCCACAATTGCAGGCGAACAGAACAGCTTTGGGTTCGGTCCTGCTGTCGTCACCAAGCCCAGATCCTGGCTGCAACCAGCAAGGGCTGCAGGCACTGAGGTACAGAGCATAAAGCTTCTGTTTATCTCTCTAGCTATAAGCACCTGTGTTTGAAAGGCAAAATGTTTCTCACTAGTCACCTTGTCAGTAGTGCTGGGTACAGTCCTTCTCATTTGGTTATCTGCAAGGGAGTCTGTCCAAGTTTAAGGACTATATATCACAGTCCTTCAAAACTGTTCTTCAGCACAAACCCAAGGCTGCTATACTGCATAGTTTGACCACTATGAAAATAAATTCTAAAAATATCAAACACAAAATGTTAAATTATCTATGGAGGGGTCACTTGTTAGATTTGTTGCTTAATTCCCATTACCCTTATTTTCCACTCTAGAGGTGGCTCTCCTTCCAGTTCATTTCAAACAAATTATTTTGCCTTTAAGCTCTGGCAGGTGACACACATTTGCTTACTTTTCAGGGTTCACAGAGGGTTATTGTGGTTTGCATAAATTACGGTCAAACTGACAATAGTTGTAGGATTTGTACCAAGTTAGGTTTATGCTAGTGACACAGAAAAGGAGGAATATATAGGTGAAAGACAATTTTTTCTGTGCAGCATATTCAGATAGATATCTTACATACAAGGGCCCGTTCCTCTCTCCATCCACACAGAGCAGATTGCTTCCATTTGTGAACTTAGCCCAAGCTTGGCCTGCTTCCCTTCTATTACAGCTCTAATTTCCAAACTTCCTCTTCCTAGGAAACAAAAAAGCAGAATAGGGGCAGATACAGAGAAAGGATCTAGAGGAATGGCTGGGAAGGAGGTCAAGGTGGGCAGAGGAGCCTAGGACGTGCGTGAGAGGTAAGAAAGATCTGTGCTCAGGATCCGCATGGATACACCCAAGGGACCTGGGGAGGCTCTGGCCTCTGTTTGCGCTGGCTGCCCAAGCAAGCATGCTCCCACCTCAGAGGGAGCTGCTGCTGGCACGCAATGCAGCACTTTGCACCAGGGCTGTATCCGCTTGGGACCAACCCCAATCTCTCCTCATTCCCCAGTACACCCATAAACCAGTTCTGCCGAGACTGAAGGGAGTCACAGCATCAAAGAAACTCCTTCGGGGGTGTAATACAGATGAGTAAACATAGGGAAAATGGTAAGATAATTTTGCATTGAGAAGGACTGAGGGGAAAGCAATTTAATCCTGAGAAACCACAGTTTTTTAGAAAAATGAGAAAAGCTGGAGGATCTGAGCAGTATTGTCAGCTCACCTTCATGGAGCTCAGCTCTTATGAATAGAGAGTTTACTTGGTGTTTTGTTTTGGACTATATTATAAAGAGTGAACCTGCATGTGAAG
The DNA here is from genome assembly GCA_013400515.1 of Erpornis zantholeuca. Lineage (NCBI taxonomy): Eukaryota > Metazoa > Chordata > Aves > Passeriformes > Timaliidae > Erpornis > Erpornis zantholeuca. The sequence continues at coordinate 10,424 of VZTN01014130.1, read as the reverse complement.
TTAGTAAAACCTGCAATTGCTTAGCAACACTGAAGGGAAGCATTTCACAGGAAATACATCTTAAAAATGTATTAGTACATTATAGACAGTATTACACTCTGTGTAAGAGAGTGGCTATTTCATAATGTATATGTGCATTAGTCCAACTGTGCTTTAAATTTACTCCAAGGTGAACTTAATAATTGCTATGAAATAGAGGAATTTTATTGCTGTTTTAGAGGCAAATATCATTACAGTTATCTTCAGGAAAAACATTAACCCCTCCACAATAAGGAATATAACTGCGGTGAGGCAGTTTGGAGATGAGTATCGACACACCCAGATCACAGCCAGTGCTAAGGATCAATTATGCCTTTCTGGTGACAGCAGCTTAGCTTGTGGATGAGAATAGCAGCTCTAGAGTCCCTGCAACAGCAGCACAGGGCTGTCAGCAGTACCACACAAAATGAGCACAATGGTGTCTCCAGCCCAGCTCTCCCATGTCACAGTTCAGCTCATCAGACAGTGGTCACTGGACCCTGCACAGACATCCCAACTTGGTAAGACCACCAGCACCTTCCAGCAGAAGGATTCCTTCTGTCCACAGCTGTGCCTGTGCATATCCAGACTCTTCTGTTGCCACCACATTTTAATTATAGAAAAAAATTCTAGCAAAACTATCAGCATTTTCTTTGCTGCAAGTTGAAATAAATGTTAATAGCTTTCTTAACACATGTTCAATGTAGCTATAAGAGAAGAATACTTTTCCCCTTGGATTACATCAAAAGGCCTTGCTGAGTTTTGTTAGGTAAATTATGCTTTTTGCATACCACTTCCCCATGTTCTCATCTTTCAGTGGTAGCTTTTTTGAAACCAACATTTAAACAAGCAAGCTTAGAAGTCTTGATATGATTTTGGAAATTGAACATTCTCACATAAATGAGAATTAACTGCCTTAAATCACCAGTAATAAATTAAGAAAACAAAGCTGTGTCTCTTTGTTCAAAAATATAACCATGGGGTTTGTTCTTTTAAGTAGGGATAGAGAAGACAAACACATATGCAAAATGACAACAAGAGATCCACCTGCTGTCAGTCAACTGCTGTCTCTGCAGACTTGGTAACCTCCGATACTGTTGCTGCAGCACAAATACATCATTACTCAAAATTTCTTATGAGGGAAACCCAGAGAAAATGCACATTTCTCAGTTGGTGAACTCACCCTGAACATGGGGCAGAAAGCAGCCAGGGCTTCTGAAAGGCAGCGAAAGCTCAGCAGGTGCCCCAAGAGAGCCCAAGGTCCCTGCTGGGGCTCACTGGTCTGACTCTGCTCCTCCTCAGCAGCCATCACAAGAGCCTTCCAGGGAGATGCTGGTGGTCTTGGCACCACTCCTGGTGGACAACTGTCCACCTCACACCTGGCTCAGCCTTGGCTGAGGCGAGGTAATGAACAGGCCGACGAAATGAACCCAAGCCTCCCTCCCGAGGGAGGCTACTTTTGATCAGTGTTGAGCAACATATGCAGGCTTGAGCAGGGGGGCACGCAGGCAGCTCAGGAAAAAGCGTGCGCTGCTGTAACTAAACTGCAGATTAAGCTGAGTACTGCTGTTTCCTAAGCTCCAGATAAGGAGCCTTCTGGAGAGTATGAAAAAAATTAAAGAGAAAAAAGAGCGGTAATCGTAATTTTACTTTTAAATTATTTTGAATCTAGGCTATATTAGAGCTGCATTTGTCTCAGTTTAAGATAGCGTATTTTCCAGCAGAGATTCTCAGTAGGGAAGATGCTTCTGTAGTTAATGGTTTGTTTCTAATGTCTCTGCAACCATAACATTATCTGCTCAGTAAGTATTTACCTACAAATGAATGTCTGGGTGTCCCTCATGTTATCTCCTTACATAAAAATCATGATATTGGGATCATAATGTACTTAAAATCTCTTCAAATAAAATAATCCTAATTATTGAACTTCCATACTGCAACATCAGGGTTTAATTTCCTTTGAAACAAGTGTTATCAAGGAGAGAAAACTGCATTTACAGGTCTACTAAGAGGCCTGATTTCATTGAAACATACAGAGGAATTTAGAGTTCTATTGTGTGACAGCAGAGAAATGACTAAAACCTATTTCTTTTACAGATCTGGATACAATAGCTTTCATCCTGATCCAGAATAACCCCTGTGAGCTGTAATGTGAACTACAGACTACTGCAAAGCACGCAAAACCCCAAGAAATGCCCAATCCTGTGTTGCTAAAAACTAAAGGAGTTTTGTCTTTAATAGAAGCAGGCCCCTTGTTTGCATAAAGAGCAACCTGTCAAACAGAATACAAATGCCAAGCCAGTACATTATAGCCACAAGCACAATAGCCCCACTCTTTTTAACTAAGCAAATCCTAGAGAGAGCAGTTTCCCCCCAAAATCTGGGCATGAGCTAGAAATTCAGTGAACTGATGTCTCAAAGTGTTCATGAAGGACGAGGGAAATTTGCAGAGGGGCACGAGCTTTTCATTTCAAAGAGGACACTGTATGTTTTCATTATAAAAAACGAGAGTGTGAAAAAATCCTAACCACACAATAGCTCTCTTTCAAGTATAAAGTTCAGAATTACATCTCCCAAGTTTCCTGTACGTTAAAAGAAGAACACAAAATAACAATCTAAAAATCCTTCACAAAAAACCAACAAGCAAGGAGGAAGCAGTACTCGCCTGGGGGCCAATTGCCTCTCCAGCAGCGGTAAGGCTGTTACTAGGCTTGCAGTACCATTTGTTCCATTACACAATCTCCTGAAGCCTTTTACAGAGAGCTAAAACAACTGCCTGTACCAACACGACACATGGCTTTCCATCCCGACTCTTTGCTAATCCAGACGCTCCAACCATCTTTCTTTAAGATGCCATATGGTTGGCAGAAGCCTGTAGATCTAGCAGCACATCTGCTTGTATGTTACTTCTCCCCTCCAACTCCCCCCTCCACACCACAAAAGAGAGAGCAAATAATTATTTTACATGTAACCAATTAAACTGCATTTAAAGAGGACGGGGATTATTTAGCTCTAGATATTTTAAAAATATAAGATTGTCGCAGAAGATCTTTTGTCTCTCAGTGATTTGGGAAACGCAGAGAAACAAAACAAAGAAATGAAAGGCACATGGGCAAAATGATTGCTGCATTTGAATTATTTAAATGACTGCCATTCAGACCTTATGCCCGAAGATTTATTTCCCACATTAGTGTGCCACTGAAGAAGGGACTGAATTCGCTCTCTGCTTTTGTCAGAGGTGAATCAGACAAGCAGACTAGGAAACTATAATACACCAAACCATGCTTTGTTAAGCAAGCAGAGTGAGTCTGTATGCTAATGACGCTGCAGGAATACACTGACACACTGATTTTTTTGGTGTGATGAGCAAAGATTATTGACACTGTAAAAATCCTGGTTGCAGTGGCATGCAGGCATCCAGGTTGTCTCTTTAGAATCCAGACACCAGGAGGACAGGCTGCAAAAATAATTTTGTTTGTGAGTTATCATTTGTCCATTTATGACATAATGGACTATAACAGAAAAGAAAATACACACTTCGGAGCCTGAAATCTAAAAAAAAAAAAAGAAAAAAAGGAAGAACCTAGAAAATATTCCTATAAAACTCCCATTGACCACTCTGTGATGAATAAACCATCCTAGTTAACAAAGGACAGGCAGAGATGGAAACATGTAAGGACAGACTGCATGATTTTGTAATTCTGTCTGCTGACAATTTGCAGCACCTTTTGTTCAGAAATATTAATTCCTCGAACTTTTCCTGCATCATTAATATAAGACATCAAAGAGATAAAAGATAACATTTCTACGTCAAATGCTGCTCACACGGATAGTTTGTGTGATTATCTGTGAAGCAGTGTGGAGCACAGGAACATGAAGCACATGTGTCTGTTCTAGCAATTTTCCAGAAGAATAGAAACTAGACATGTATTTGCTCCAAACAGTCTCCCTGCACCAAGTCTCCATTGCAACGTGCACAGAATGTTCCTTTGCCTTCACAAAAACAGTTTTCCCTACAATATGGGAATGCTTGTGTTCAGCTACACAGTGAACAAATTGTTTTTCCCCTCAGCTATTTAGGAGTTAGAGTTCCTACACAAATGATGGGGAGACTGTGTCCTATCCTCACAGAAAGAGCCGACCAATGTTGAAGGTTTGGTTGAAACCAGCATTTTTGAGGACAATGCTAGGTTTCCAAGCTGTTTGTTTATGGCTAGTGCTTTCCTTTCCCCCAGTACTCTCTGTCTCAAGGCTATTTAAAATTTCATCAGCATCGCTTTGAATAGTTTTATACAAAAGCAAAATTAAAAAGACACTTTCTCCTCCAATAATTACATTTTTTTCCCTCTTAAGAAAAAGACGACAGAAGTTCAAAACATACTTGTATTTCAAAATGTAAAATGTGGCAATGTATTCAATGATGTAGCAATTTAGCTCAGTTTAAATCTGATAGGGCTTGATTTACCAGCTATAAAACTATATACAGGGTATTCACACTAACAAGAAATACTTATAACTACAGATTAATATTTCAATTAGTTCTATGGATAATAGTCAAAACTTACAAACTATGAAATTATGCTAAAATACATAGAATAAAATCAACAAAACCCCTCCCAAGCCTCTTGAATTAATCTTTTTCAGACCTTCTATGTTTCACATATATGTGATCATTAACTCATTTTAATTCCAGGTATTAATGCCCAGGCTTGGGCCAAACCTAGAGGACTCTGGGAGACGAGAGAGAAACTTGTTTCCAATTACCAGGTTGCACATATTCACTTCCTTTATTTGCCTAGATGAGGGGGGTGTGTGTGTCTCTTCGCATTTTCCTGAAAGATTCTTAATAACTCAGTAGCACTTAGGGTTGAAAAATGCCTATTTTATCCATTTTGTTGCTTTGGATAGCAAAGCAATAATCAACCCAGCAGGATGACTCCTGAACTGATCAGGTCAAAACCAATTGCCTATGAGCACATTTGATATGTGTGTGCCCATCAGCTGTGACTGAAGTTCCAGAGGAAGGTGTGCTTGGAGAACTGTCACACAGACTGCCCCACCCCATCCCAATCCCAATCCCTCATCCAGTACTGCCCTCCTTTCAGTAAGAGTCCACACAAACATCAGAAACAGCATTGCAGAAATAGAAGGCCAGGCCAACAGAAGTCTTTTGCACATGTGAAACATGCACTTGATTAGGCATTTCAGAATTTCAGTGTACTCTTTAGGCAAAAAGTATTTTTCTAGATTTAGATATGAGAGAGAAAATTAATTTTGTATTTGTGCTATGACTTCTTGTCCAAGAACAGGTGAATAAAGAAACCATGTGTGAAGTCTTCACCAAGACCTGCTGCAAACTGACTGCTGTAGAAATAATGAAAACGCTGCTCACTTTTTTATTGCTTGCAAGCTAAGAAAAAAAAGAAATATATTGTTTATTCTCTTGACAAGCAATGAAAAATTATGAAGGTGCAGTCTCCCTTGACTGCAGAGTGTAACTGAGTTGCTGCTTATATATAGCCCCCATTAATGACTTGGTAGGAAGTGCCAATAGGTTCACTGGATTGCAGTTTGGAACCTTTAAGGAACAGATTGGGTCTGATGAAGACTCCACTACCATACCTTGATCAGATCTTTTTGCTTTTGTTTGGGTGGGACTTTTTGGAATGTGGGGGGTAGAGTGAGACTTTTTTAAAGTTTCTAAAGAAACTACTGTTCTTATTATGTGGAATAACAACGATTATAAACACAGGTTTAGAGCTTCCTGTATTCATGTTCTAGATACACCTGAAATGTTTGATATAATAATTGTAAATAATTTACCCAGTTTTACTGGGGACTTCATTTGTAAGTTGTAGAAGCAACAGAATTTCAACAGTGATTTGTAGAAACAACAGAACAGTTTTCCTCTTTTGAGACAAAGAGAAACAGGGAGTTGAATGCAAAGCCCCCTCAATTTGAAAAGGACTACATGGGGAAGCGAGGATATTAGTAAGGGAATTAATTTCTTCCTTTATAACCACATGAACACCCTTAGACATCCATTATCATAATAGAAAACATAGAACCACTACACTGAAAAATTAAATCACTTCATATTTCACATTCTTAATTTTGTGGCTCCTGTTTTAGTAGCATTTCTAGTTCTGGATGCTGACTTAAATATATTTAATTTTAAGAATAAGAAAATATACCTTAAAGGGAAAATGAGTAATCAATTAGGTATCTGAAAGACTTCAATTAACATTTTGACAAATTTCATGGTATGCAAGCTATTCTAATGTAATCAGTTTTTATTAATTTAACTCTTTGAATATGAGAAAACAAATGAATTACAAAAATGTCCAAGATGCTCTGCAGTACTTAAGTTCCAAATTTCTACAAGTGTCAGCTCTGGACCATTTTTTTGGCTCTTAGATTTTGCGTTCCTCATCTGACACACGCAGATCCTGGAAGTATTCAGCCTCCACACTGCAGTTTATAACATGTAAAGTGCACAATACACATATGAATTATTACTTATTCAACAATGATGTCTATTTTACCTTATACAATTATTGTGACCTATTACTGCAAGTTGCACTTGTATTTATTTCTACAGCTTTGTAGTGTTTTGATTCCTGAAATCTTCCTTCCAATCTGATGTCTCTGCCACCACAGCATTGTTATAATCAAAATTAATAGGCCAAGATAGTCTTCTAAAATTAAACTCTGATCTGAAAGGTACATTTGAACATTTGGGGAGCTCTCTTCAGATGCTGACAGGGAGACGAGTGAGCGGATGTAGAGAGAATCTGGATATATGGTTCACATATGGGCCTAACAAGAGCAATCTCTTCACATAAAGACACTATTTCTCATGCTAAGTCTACCTTGTTTTCTAATGTCAGCTGAAAGGAATGTTGGAATCTGGGACAGTTTTCCGCACCAGAGTCTGTTATTTAACTGTCTGATGTCAGAATTATTGTCTCTTTTCACAGAACCTCTGTAGTTTGGGTTGTTGTTTTGCTGTATTTTGGAGGGTGAGTCATTTAAGACTCAATGCTACACCCTCTAACAAAATCTTATTCTTCTTGGTTATTTTTCCACTCAAGCACCCTGAAATTCAGGTACCCCAACTGATAAAGGATTTTTTTTTTTTCAGTGTTATATTAAAACTATGAGATTACCCCAATTCAAGAAACTTGGTATTTGGTATTGCCAAGTACTGAATGTTTTTTAAGCACAAGGCCTTCATCTGAGTCTAGATCGAAAAGCACAGGTCCCAAGCACAATGCTACACTAGTTGTCATCTAGGGCTTCCTTTCGTACAGCACAGGATCCAATATGTCAGCACAAGACAAAAGCACTGAGTAGGAAGGAGAAGAAAACAAATCTTGGTTGCTAAGTTAGCCATGTAGTAAACATTTGTGTGAAGCCACACACCATATGACCCAAAGGCTCAGAAAGCTACAGCTAGGTTAAAACAGAAAAGTACAAAGGAAATCCAGCTGCAAATATGCAGAAGGTAGGACGTGGACTATCTCTCCTTGTGAGGAAATCTTTTACTTTACTCTGAAAACATACAGCTGTACCTCAGGTACCTGAGGTACAAAACTTTGCTCAAACAGGTTTGGAAGAAAAACACCAACATTCATTAATACCTATAACTCATAACATGCAATCATTTCACAGCTTTATCTAAGAAGATGTTAGAAAAGATCAGTACAGTACTAAATCCACGCAGCACAGAGATGCCCTAGAATCCAGCAATGTCAGGATCTGTAGCACAGCATGGGTAAAAGTGAAACGCAATGCTTGGAGAGAAACAGCCACAGTTCCCAACAAAGTGCTGAGAAGTCTGTTAGCTGCCAGAGCTCAAAGCATTCACAGGACTGGGAAATGACCAGAACTCATGTTTAATGGATTTAAATAACTGAGTAAAACCAAACACAGCAGCAGCTCCAAGCTGTGCAGTCCCAAGCAACAGCTTTGAGACAAAAAGCACTAGAACACAGAACAAAACATGCAAATGTACAAGGTACTGTCCAAGCTTAGCTCTGTTTAGGGAGAGTCCTCAGACAAGGCTGTGAAATTATTTTGCAGTTAAGTTACTACAAGTAACAAAGAGGCTTGAAGGTTTGCAGGTACCTATGAGTCACAGGGTTCACAGACCAGTCTTCATTTAGTTCCCCATGCCCAAAAGAAATGAAAAACACTTTTTAATTCAGGGTCCTAATTAGGATGATAATTGGAAGAAATCCCAAATCATCACACTTGAACAATAAGGACCTATAGGTTTACATCCAGACTCTTTTGTAGCATGTTGTGGGGAGAAAACTAAGTAAAACTGAACAAAGTACTCTACCTCACCTAGCTGGGGTCTGAACTTGGTTACAACTTTTGAAGGAGTCCAGGCCTTTTGAGGGAACTCAGCCACCAATTCAGGCAAAGATTTCTTCAAGGGAAAAACGAGGCTTGTTTTTCCCCCTGCCTTTTCTTTGTCTTGCTCTTTTCTTTTTAAATAAAAGCAACATCCCCGATTTGTGAGCACAGTTTTGAAAGGAAAGGAGAAAACACCATTACAAATAGCAAGGAAAGCTTTCAGTTTATGAAACTACTAATGCATCCACGAAATATCCAGGTTGCCTTCATCATCATTTCCAAAACACCATATTGTATAAGGTAACAATGGAATACTAGGCTGGTCTGTTTCCCATATTTTTAGTTGGCTCAGCTGGAAAGTGAATACAGGCTATTGCCCCAGGATGAGTGAATAATTTAACTCAAATGCAATTTTGCACAAAATTACTTTCAAAACTGGAAAAAAAAAAAGACAAAAAAAGAGGCATGGCTAGTCAGATTCCTTGTTAAATATAAGAAATGGAGCTTTTCCCCCATAACTAAACTAGCAAAATTCACAAAGTTTAGTTCATGGTGTTGCTGTTAAATAAGGAAGGTATAAATCTTGACATCAAAACACCAAGCTTTTCTGTGCTGGAGAGGAAATTGCTCCTACACAAAATGTCAAGTACAAAACTTAGGCATTGCATCTCAGGCAGTTCTGCACTGGGCTGGTTGAAGTCTCTGCTCAGGAGTAAAATTTATGCTGAAGTAGACTCAAGACAAAATCCCCAAATTCTAGACTGATAATTTAGAAGAGGTCTGTTGTATGTGGAAATGGTTTTGATCTTCAGATCATAAACTCCTGGAGGCACAGATCTTCTTTAATTACATTACTACAAAGCACCATGTGTTTCCATTATGCTATTTAAATAATAGATTTAATTTGAATTTACATTTGTTGATGTAAACATTACTGACTGTAACATTACCCTGCAATCTGATGCAGAAAGTCACTGAAGTATTAGAAAAAAATTCCTTCCCAAAAAGATTACAAAGGAAAGAATCCCCAACTGTGCTATTTGAAAATATGAATAGAAATTAGCTAAATAGAACAGAATAAATTTTAGTAGAACAGAAATTTTAGGATGGTATTTTCACACAAACAACACTAACATCTCAAGTAATTCTAATTTTTAATTCTGCTCTACAGTTATCTGTTGTGTTTATGGGACCAAATGAATTCAGATGTTTCCAGCAACCAAAGTTCCACTGATTATTAAAAGGCAAGAAAGTAGCATGGGAAGGCTCACTCATTTATCTTGCAACACTGCTTTAACCGAGTGCAACTGGGGGACTCTGCTCATGAATTTAACTATCAGGATGCTAATCAGTTCTGGTTTTTACCAAAATTAATTTAACCTCTGCTTTTGCATAAATAGTCCCTGTTGTTTAAAACTTTGTTAGGGGCTACTTCTGTACATTGGGAGGGGCTCAAATGGAACAGGGTGTGCTGGGTCCAGGGACAATTCA
>VZTN01014128.1:20473-38402 GCA_013400515.1 Erpornis zantholeuca | reverse complement strand
TTTGTGTTTGTGAAGGTTCTCAATTCAAACCCAATGCATGGAATGAAAATTACCCCCTCTCAAGGAGTGGTACCTGTGGGAGGCCATGCTGATCTCAAGATCTCTTTCACTCCAAGTGGACGCATAAGTTTTGATAAAAAAGTGGAGGTATTCAAAACTGGAGGAACTTTGTCTTTTGAGTGTTATCCTGCGTGTTTATGTGTGTAAATTCATGCATCTTTTGATTTTATTTCCAGCGTTTTAATGCTTTTTAAGAATAAGGTTTTCTTGCAGCAGATCATTACTGCTGTAACCTATTCTGGTTTTTGTTGGTCTCAGTCCTCCTCAAAAGTATCAAAGCAGCCTCTCAGTTAGAGCTGATTGATGTTATACCACCAACAAGCTGTTGGAAATAATGTGTGATTGTTCTTTATGAGATAACGTAGACACACCTGCAGTTTTTGTAATCTATAGAGTGGCAGGATTAGAATACTCTGTCTTCAATTTCTTGACTTCTTTTTGTGGTTTTCTCAGAGATGGATCTTGTAATAGATTTGCTTTGATAGTGGGTATGCAATGTATTTTGTTTTCTGCATGCTGGCTTCCTGAGATAAGTGAGATTGGGAGGAAGGATGCTATCAAGGGCCTGACCTTTGCTTCCTTTTCTGATTCTGACCCTGATACACCATCTTCTGGGGCTGCATATATTATGCTTGTTAAACTTAGTGTTCATTTATTTTTTACATTTTTATGACAGATTTAATATTCCCCTTGTATTCTACAAGGTAGACCAATAGTGTCTACCTTGTGCCAGCACTGCTGTCAAGCAGTGTGTGTTGTCATATGCATTCCAGTCCTCACAGCTGCTGAATCCAGCTTTCTCCTGTTGGAAAAAAACTTCTCATTCTAGTAATACAGCCTGCTGCAACATTATTTTTGTCTGCAGAAGTGAGGGAGACTTGTCACTGGTCTTTGTCACAACTTGGGGTTGTGGTTTTTTAGTTTGGTTGGTTTTGGTTTTGTTCTGCATTTTTAATTAACACCTGTATCTATCTAGCTATATCTCTTCCAGATGGGGTATGCCACAAAGGCGTGATTTGAAGCCACATGTCACTGGAATCTGTATATATATATTCTAGAAATTGAAGGCATTTACTTTATCTCTTCATATTTCCACAGCAAAAATGCATTATATTATAAGGGCAGAGTTATTTTCATATTTTCATTGCAATTTATACTGGCTCTCTCCACTCTGTATCTGTGGGGTATGGTTGTTTGGTTTTTTTTTTTGTGTTAGACATTTTTTCATGTAATTATGACAGATTTGGTGAGCTAGTTATGTTAAAATGACCTTGTCCACAGTCCAGTGTTGTCCCTTCACTTAGGTGGCAGTGCAGAATGCAGCAGAACTCACACTTAGGATTGATGGATTTTCAGAGATCTCTGAAGTAGAAATTAATGTGGTAAGTGTCAAGAAATTGTAGCAATTGGTAAGATTGATTAAGTATTTTTCTTTCTCTAGAGGTCAAAGTGGCTCCTCTCTACTTCATATTTTTCATTTATTCCTAAACTAATTTCCCAAAAAATTTATCAAAGAGAAAAACTTGAGAAGAGATATTAAAACCCAAAGGTACATATAACAGTTGCACTAAATGATAGCTGACAGCTTTAGTTTTTGAACTTGACAATCTGGAATAAGTATGTTAAAAGGGAGAGGATTTCTTAAGGTAGTTATAGCCAAAAATGCAGTAAAGGGAAAAGGAAGTCACTGATCTATTTACTGAATGATGAAAACTTTTCTGATGGTGTAACTGGACTTGATATTAAATTCTAAACTCTTGTGTTTTATGTCCTGGAAAGATTTTGAAGATAAGGATTATGTGAGACTATTGATTAACCACTACTGTTATTGTGTTACAAATTGTGAATCTTGCACAATTATATTTTTTCACATTATCTTGAATTATAAACTTGGCTTCACAGTGCTATGACCCATTTGTTTTTTTTTTTTCTTTAAACTTACAGGGAGAATTTGAATATTGTGGTGTTTATGTTGGGGCTACAAAATCAATTCCATTTTTGCTGAGGAACAAGCGACAATCATTTGCCAGAGTGGAGTTTGATTTTTCTAGTTGTGCGGATTTTATATTGAAGACTGAAGACAATTCAGGTATTTGCTTTTGCTATATCAGAATTTTCACTAAATAAAGAATGGATAATGCTGAGAAAAAATCAGACTATTTTTGGTAGCCAAATTTTCTGATATAAGAAAACCTAAAGCCATTATTTTAAAAGTGTTGCTTAATATAAATTGAGGAGACGTTTTGGTTTGCCTATAAAATGACATTTGACAAAAATAAGTATTTGCAAAATGTCAGGTTCTCTGTAGACTTTTTTCCCCAATTTTTCTCCCCATAGTTGCTAAGGTATAATAAAAAAGTTTGAATACCCTCTCACCGGTTAAAATAAAATATTAAAAACAAACAAACAAAGCCAAACAATTGTATGAATTTCCTATTAATGGACTCATACCCACTTTTTGACAATTAACCCTTTGGTTAATTCATCATCAGTATAAGGGTGCAGTGTTTTCTTTTTCCCAAAGGTACAGGGTGTCTGCAGGTTAGTAACAAGGCCTCTGTTCTGCACAACTGCCCAGCTCAGGATGTTATTGGGGCAATATGTAGAATTGTATTGCTGTTCTTCTTTTCTTGGTAGCACTAGTGGAGATTCTTTTCCTGCATGTGGATAAGCAGGATAGCTCATGGCTTTCTTACTTCAGTCATGGCATCTCTTTGGATGTTCCACCATCATTCTTCACAAGAGAGTTTTCCTAGGACAAGAGGCCATATAAGCAAAGCTGCACACTCAGGAAATCGAGACTCTTTCTTTTGCAAGACAGTACTGTAAAATTTAGTTGTATCTCTATGTGGAACTATATGTGGATGATGCAAAAAAAGGATCTCCAAAATCAGAGGGGTTTTCTTACCCTGTGGTGCACTTAAAAGGGAAGGGCAGGTGAGGGCTCCTAGTGAGACATGTTAACTTGGAAAAGGACTGTGACACTCTTTACAACAGGCAAGCAGCCAGCATGGGATCAGACTCATTGCACATGATATCTGATTCAGAGTTGTGCTTGAAATCAGTCATGTGACATCCAGTCAAGTTCAGTACTCAAATGGTGAATACTGGATCAATACTCATCCTGGTGTTCCATGATGGATACTGATCTTGAAGGAATATTAACTTTGTTGGAAAACTGTGCTTCTGCCAGTGCCTTAAAAGTGAATGTGGAAGTATGAATAATGAAGAAGCCTCTTTGGTAAACCTCTGAAATGCAGATGATATCTAAAAGTAATTAAAAAAAAACCAGTTTCAGCCAACTTTTTTATAATTCTGGTAATAGTCAATTATGTAATTAACTATTTTAGACTAAAACTTTTATTCAAAGGTAAACGACAGTGTTGCTTTGTTTTTTTTTTTTTTTTGTCTGAAATAATTGTGTTCTCCCAAATGAATAAATTCCATGAAAATTGCTGGTGATTAATACTGCCCAAGTTACCTCCAGAGTGCTTATGAGAGATACTATATTCCATTATAACTTTGTGAGAAATTCTTACCATACAAATATGTAGATGCTTTATGCTGGAGATCACTTTGAAATACTGCAGCTATTATAAAGTTGGTATTTCATGCAATAACATCTGTAATTTGATTATGAATTTTGTTTGGCAGTGATTGACCGTTCTCGTTCAAAGCCTTATTTGTATTCACTTGATTTAAAGGAACTGTCATCTTTGCCATGCTTGTTGACCTTCAAGCCAAATAAGGTAGGTTTATGGAACAGTGGTGATTAAGTTAATTAAAATCATGCTCTGTGATATTTCTGTGGTGGAAGAATAGAAACTTTAGATGAACACTTTAGTGTGTGCAATAGATTTATAATTACTAATCCAATTCTTAAGAAAACAAGTTCTGAAATAACCTCTGTATAACTTTAAATATTTGCATATGTGAAGAAAACACACTTTCTCAATGACTTAAAAATGCTGTAAACTAGTACTGAAATGCCTTACCACACATTCATTAAATCATTCAACAAACCAGCAGCCTCCTTCTTTTTGCAGCTGTTCTTGCCTGATTTCCCATATGACCCCAGAAACTGCAGAAGTAGATGAGTTTTATGTGTCATAAAGATTGGCAAAGTTGCTTTCTGGTTGAGCTATTTGAGGCAAAAAAGACCTGAAGATATGAGACTTCAGGAGTTAGTTTTACACTTGAAAATTAGCAGTTTATTGGCAGTAACCATCAATAGAGAGTGCTCTAGTGCATTTTAAATCCAAACCCATTGAAAAATGCTTTGGAAATTGAAGTTTGGAGTTTCCACATATTTGGAGCATAATGAACAGCAAGAAAACTTAAGTCTTTGATATCATGAACCAGGTTCAGAACAAGCAGCTGGGGATCACTTCTACAGCACATAAACGCATTGCATTATCTGCACTTTTACCCTAGAAAAATAAATGAATAACAGAGATTAGGCATTTTGGAAGGGTCAGGAGTAGCCTTTGTCCACCACCACCCACCTCCCACCCCAGTCTTCCCAGCAGTATAAGATGGAATTCCTTTGTTCAAAGCATCATTCAAATAATATTTGCATATTACAGTCTGTGTCTGGGAACGTTGTGATTTCCTTCTGTGTACACATGGAAGCTATTGGAGTGAATTTTTAGCACATAGACTACTCTGAAATGGTTTTTCCTGACAGAATATGAGTCAATAGGTTCATAAAAAATTCCTTCTGTAGTATGGCAAGCCTTGACTTAAGGGAAAAGGAATAGTTGCCAGATCTTTTTAAGTATCTTGACACTTCTAATGCAATACTCATAGGCAAGGTAGTTAGGATTAGACTGGATACAGTGTCAGGGAAGTATGTAATTGTTTGCAAAATGGTACCAGCAGAATACCATGAGTGACCCATGGAGAAACTCATCAAAGGCATTTTCCTTTAAGTAGGAAGGGTCAATAATGGGAATACAGGAGCAGATAATGCTCTTGGAGGAATATGTGTATATGATATTGCAGGCCACAAGCTGAACAAGAATTAAGAGTAGAGACTTACCACACCAATAGGAATTATATTAATAAAGCAAGTAAAATAATTATTCTAATCAGGGTTGATAACACTTCAGCTGCACACTTTTCCCATGGGTTGCCATGTTTAAGGAAAGAAGTGAGACAGTTCCACTTGGAGAGAAAGTTCAAAAGAAAGCAATGGAAATGAGCTCTATTTCCCATTGTGATATTTGACCTCTATTCCTATTTCTGTTCCTTGTCAAGTTGCAGGATGGATTAAAAGTAGAAATGTTGCCACTGACACTGCTGTAAATTGAAGTGACTAACAAAATTAATATTTCTGAAGAGTGCTAAAATTGCAGCTTGCACTGTATGTTTAATTTAGCTTGTCACCTGGACATGGTGTTCAGTATTGCTGCTCATGATTTATGATCATGTCCAGCTGTCATTTGATGCTGGTGTACACTGGCTTAACTGCAGCCAAGGTTATGGCAGTTGGAAGTCTACTTTAATTGTGGTATAAATTTGGAAAAACAGTAATTCTTACATTTGATTAGCTCTATTTTATAATGGCTCTTCTTAAAGAAACCCAACCAAACAACTGAACAAAAAACCACAGCAAAGGAAAAAAGGTTGTAGAATATATTGCATCTATTGGTTACAGATTTTATTTTACTATTTTCTGATGTGATCCTTTTTCAATTTTTCAGACTCTGGGTTTAAGTGTTTTTAAAATTTTAAGAATAATTTATGGCAAACAGAATTAACTTCTTTCAGAACCAAGGAATAAAAATTTCAAAAAGGGAACTTTCCTGGAGCCCCTTATACCTCAGAGCCAACTAATAAGTGTTGCTTTACTTAAATGTTTTTACTTCAGTTTCCCTTCTCCCCATGTGCTCAGAATCCTTCAGTCTGCCTTTGCCCTTGGTGCTGGGTAAGCTGAGTGCAACCAGTGCTTCCCTTCTGCTTCGAGTATGTTCCTGCCTGTCAGGAGCAGCTCACTGCTGGCCAAGGCATGCCCAAGGACCCTCCCAACTTCCAACCCACTGGTACTCACAGCTGAGCACCCTGAGTTGGTGCAGCACTGTCACAAGTGGTCTCAAGAGCACTGACTAATGTTAAATGAAGTTGCTCAATATGGGACTGACTACAGGCAGCATCTGGAAGTATATGTACCCCCCAGGATGCTGTAACTTTTCTTTCATGTAACTCCTGCAATGTAGACTACTAGTTAAAAGCATAGTTCTGTTAAGAAAGTGGCCCAGGTACCAGCATCTCTTATTGTGATCAGAAAATCTCAGTAGTTACTGATTCTTAAAACATCTTCCTTTGGATCTGAGCTCTTTATTATTCTACCTCATTTATAGTCTCCATTTTCTCATGAGATTTCTTTCCTGATTTTCCATTTTTGAAAAAAACCCCATATCTCTAATCTCTGTGTGTTGAGCTTCCTGTATTCAGGTTTCACTGTTGCAAGTGCTATTTACTTGAACAGCTGTTTCTCTGATCTCATCTCTGTTTTTCTGACAACTACTCTTCCCCAGCTTACCTCCCAGCTGCTACAAACCCTCTGTATCCCACCGGGTCACATTCTTTTCTGTCTGCCTTCTGGTTTTACTAGAACTTCCTGCTGTTGTAGTCATTACTGACAACAGTGCCCTATAAACCAACAAACCCCCACTATATCGATGTTTTCTTTAACAAAGTAGATACTAGGACTAAGGAAAAGTAAGAATAGCTCAGGAACACTGCTAAAAACATTTTAAAAGCTTGAACTTATTTTAATGTACTTAAAAATTAATTAAAGCCATTTGAATTATTAATGTAAGGTTCCAAGTAATTTAGTCTTGAATACAGTCTTGAATTCTGCTAAAAAACCCTTCAGATCAACAAATGTAGTATGTATATGGGAACTTTGAAGAACAGCTATAATTCTTATTAAAAAATAATATGTATTAATACATGGGACATGAAAAGGTGCTCATAGAGATGAAGTATCTTGGCATGCTTAAAAATAAGCCTTAAAAAATCTCGAGCCAATTCCTTCAGTATTCTGAGTGAGAAAATGGAGTCCATGCATTATAGATAAGGCTGGGATGCTGCTCAGACAGTGTGGCTGTGCCTTCCTGGTATTCCAGTGTCTCCAAAGGTGTTAGAGGTGGCAGGGCTCTGCACCTCACTGCAGAGAGTTTAACCTTGGTGTTTGGTGGCTCTGAAAGTCAGAGCTGTCAGTGAAAGCAGTATATATATATATATATATATATATATATATATGTATATTTCTCCATGCAGGATGGTCCTCCTGCTCACAGAGGTCCCACAGGGTCTGCTGGGGAAAGTATGCAAAGCAAAGTGAAGGAGTGTAGTACTTCAAAATGACTTTGTTTTTTTGTTGTTTTTTTTTTCTTTAAATCCTGCTGGAAAATAAAAAAACTCCATCATCTTGGAAAAAGGACAAAATACACAGCTGTGTAATAATGAAGCCTTCGGGTGCCTTTGATTGAGATAAATAGAACAAGTCACACCTGTCAGAGCTTATTCCTTAAGCTTGTTGTAGGGAGGTGACAGGTGTTTTGGTGGGGTTTTTTGTCCTTTTAAATGAATTTTTTTTTTTAAATGAAAGAACAGATTTGTGGTGTAAGAAGTGAATTCTGTGGAAAATCTGCAGCTGTGGAATTACAGGGTATTGTTGGTGCGTCAGCTCTGACCATATACAAAGGAAAGATTTAATTTTATTGCTGTGCTTTGAATGATTGCTTTGAACAGCAGTTACATTATTCATTGTGGAAGCTGCTTATCTGTGGTATAAACCTGGGGAATGAAAGATTTCAGTATGTTTTAAGGAAAAGCTCATATTAAATTTGAGCAGAGGTTGGGAGTGTATATTGGATTCAGTTGCAGGACATAAACCCTTGGCTTTGCAGTTAGGTTTAAATTTGAATCAAATTGATTTTTTCTAATGTATGTTACATTTTTTTCTCCTTGTATCAATGCTGAATTTATGTGTTAGAGGTATAAATAAAAAAAACTTTAAGGTCAACCTTTACACAAATGCTTCAAGATACTTGAACAATCTGCATGGTAATATATGATAAATACAAGAGTATTATTGTCCTTTACAGATGTCTTAATTTAATTTTAAGTAATAAATTAGCTTTTTGATTTATGTGCAATTCCCTATGAATTTGTACTGTGAAATAAAGTACTGTAATTTTAGAAAGATGTCACATACTCCTTTTGCTGAACACACTATATGGTTTCTAAATTACCAAAATTTGTATTCAACCTTGAGAATATATGCTGTATTAGAATAATAATTAGAGAATTATATTTTATTCTTTCTAAGATATATTCTTGCCTTGGAATATTTCGTAAAGATAGATATGAAGTAACTACTTTGAAGGTGTTTTTTGAAAATAACAGTATTTTTTTTCTAGTCTCAGATTACCACCTAATGACTGTGCTTCAGTTTATTTTTTATCCATCAATTTTATATAAAATACTATTTTACTTGTCATGTTTGATGGGGTAGTTTTTCCCCCTTTTGTTTCTTGTCTTATACCAGGTATTTAGGGCCAAGGCAGGAAGCCATTCAACCATGTTTGCTCCCCCATGAGCTCAGAGCTATCAAACTCTTTTTACAAACCTATTTCATAAATTCAAATGAGTTTTGGTAGCAGAGCTTTCTTAATCTGACAGATTCTATAAGATCAACAACTTCTATTTGTTTATTAATTCTAGCAAAAAAAAATGAAGGTGTTTTAAAATGCCATCTAAATAAAAGTTTACGGGAATTTTATTTTTATTTAAAGAGTTGGTAACTTCTGCTGGCAGCCTAACCAAACATCCTTTTTCTGGCATCCTTTGGAGGTGTTCCATGTGAACACGGAAAAAAAAGCTCCTTTGTCTCACCTGTCTTTCTAAAGCTTCTTTTGAAGTACTTTAATTCTACACTCCCACTTTTTAGATGATGCCTCCTTTTCAATCATAAGTAGTGTACATCACGATAGGAAAAATGTTTCTTATAATGATGTTAACAACCAGGAGTGTTTGTGGAAGAGCTCTCTCTAGGCTGCTTCCTTCCTGCCTTTCCCATACTCATTGGTGTGTGAAGTTAAATGGAGCTTCAGGAAAATATCTCAGTAGATAAGTGACTTTGAAGCATTCATAAATTATCTAAAAAGCAAGTTTAAGTCCAGTAATAATCTAAGGATTTATTTTTTTAAATATTGTAATTAGTTTTTTAAGTGTGTAATCTTGCAAAAGAGGAAATTTTCTAAGTTTGAAAAAGGAAATGTTAATTGTAAAGAGTTTTTTTAATATTTATAGAAAGAAACATAATGATTCTACTTGCAAAGTGAAGTCCTAATAACTGAAATGAATTTTTTATTCTCTTTCAGCAATGTGTATGTGCATGAATTATAATATGATTTCTACTTATACAGAATTTTTAAAGGATTTTTCATTTTTAATGTAGTTTACATAATGTGCAGTTAATGTATGAATAAAATAAGAGATCTGTGATTTGTTCTCAATTATATAAATTCATTTCTATGATTTATGTTGGCTCTGAATTTGCACCACTGTATCTCATAGCAAAAGTAGGCTTTCAGTGAACATCATGATCTACATGTAGTGAATTGTGTCTTTCACATATTTGCTTTTGTTTGCCAGTTCTTAGAAAATAAACCCCTTGTTGTGTAGTAAGACAAAACCAAATTTTCCTGATAGTTGGGATGAAAAACAGGTTTTGATTTGCTGCTTTGGGAGAGGGATAAAGGGATTCCATCTTTTGTTGTCTGACCAAAATGTACCAGCATTGATGATGAGCAATTGCAGTGCTAGACTGCATTCCTTTGCACAGCCAGTGCTGTCATTTTATCTATAATAGATAAACACTTTAATCTCACCAAACTTGAAAAGCTTAATTTTGTTACAAGAACATATTTTGAAGATGTAACTTGATGAAGTATTTTGTGTGGGTGACTTGAGGTACTAAAAATAGAAGAGTATATAAATCAAAAATGAAACCAGGAGATTTTTACTCAATTTTTTCATGACGTATCTTGAGCATTAGTTACTAAAAATACTAAATGTTAATTTTGGAAAGCCAGTTATATACTATAAAATCTAATCATTTTTAGATTTGAAGTATCAATTCAAAACAAGGGACTGTGATAATCTTGCTGCAAAAGCTTGCCCTCACTCCCTGCTTTCCTTGAGCTAAACACAAAAGGACAAAACGTTCCACAAGGCTCAGCACACACCTCACTCTCCAGGCGTGTCACAGAGCCTGCTGGCATGCCAAACACTCCCAGTGCTGCGTGCTTCTCAGTGGGTGTTACAGATGGATATGTGCCTCATGCCCCAGCTTAGGACAATTTTGGTTTTCTTTCCTCTCATTTATATGTTCCACTTGCTACCACAGGTGTGAAAATGAAGAATGATGCACTACGTTCTGCAGTTTTTGAAAGCTTTTAAACGATTCATAACATCCTTGTATAGCTGGTTTTACTGCTTTTGCTCAGCAGCATGAAGATTTTATAGGTTTAATTCCTTTCTGGAGATTTCAGTGGCCTTCAAGGTGAAAACAGAATTTGAAGGACTGTAACAGTGATTTTAGTGCAAAAGTTTTGTTTTTTTTCCCATTACCTTTATTAAGGTTATCCATACCTTTTTTCTGGAGAACATACTACATCAACATGTTGGTCCTTGGAAAGACACAGCAAGAGGCAGGAAATATCTCCTTGAAAATAAATTTGAAATAAATTTGGCCTTTCTGATGCACAGTCTGTCAAAAAAGAGGATTCTGTGCAAAACATGCCATAAGTTTTAAACCCCACTTAGGAATGTGATAGCACAGATAAAATGAGGATCAAAATCACTGGAATTTCAACTCCTAGAATTCAGTGGCATTTAATGACAAATATGTAAAGACTAATTTTTCCCCCAACATTTCTCAATTTTGACACATGCTTCAGTTTTGATCTCAGAGCCCATTTTGTTTGTGCTGGATGTACTGTAATGGTTGACCTTTGCTCTTCAGCCTTTGAAAAATGCTGCCATAACTGATGTAGCTTTGTGAGTTACTTTGCTCAGATGAGTTTCTGCATTTGGGCTCCAGTCTTTTTTCTCTCATGAGAGTGGCAGGAGTGGAACACAACATTGTGATTTACTAGAAGCCTTGTCTGTAGCTCTGCTGATAACCCTGATACTTTTGGCCATAGAGCTTTTCCAGAATGGGGGGAAAAAATACCTTACTGCTTACTTAGGGAACTGTTTGTGAGTTCCAATAAATTAACATCCTCTTGATATCACGAGCAAGTCCAAAATTCCAGTAATTCTGCCAAAAGAGTAAACCATTCAGATGGTTCAAGAGGTACTTCTGATTTTTTTGGGAAAGTGACCACAATATTTATTTTTCCTTTAGGTGGCAGCATATGACTTCGTTCTTCCAGTGTCTACTACTGGGTACAATTCCCTCCCTCCGGCCGCTCCCGCGCCGCTGAAGCGCGGCGCCCCTGAGCCCCAGCCCCACGTGGCGACTCTTCCAGCCTGCAGAGTCAGAGCAACTGGTGAGCAAATCAGGGCCTTAAACACCTGCTGCACACGTATATTCAGAGTGATATTTTTGCTTTGCAGAGAATTGCTGTTTAACTGGAATTTGTATCATTTGTGCATTTCTTGGAAATTTGCAAAATTTTGAAGTTTTGATTTGTGTTTTTAAATATGCTTAAAGCTGAAATTTCTATACCTAATCATGATATATGGAGAGAATTTTTTTTTATATAGCCGTTTGACTTATAAAATAAGTAAAAATAGTTTACCAAAACTCTTTTTTGTGTCTAGCCATTTATTAGTATTTCTAGACCTCATCATGGAAATCCCAGTAATTACAGCAGTTCCTCTGAGAAGTATAGAAAAGTAGAATGTCAGTGATACTCTTTTTTAGTCTTCTCCTGTCAAAACTAGGATCTCTGGCTGTGTTTAAAACTCCTTTAAAATGCCTCTGAATGGCCCTGATCCCATCTGGCTTGTCAAAGTTACAGGCCATTTGCCTGCAGCAAAGAAATTGATATCTTATATAATTCTTCTCTGCTTCGCTCAGAAATAATTTGTAGTCCTCTTTAGTCTCCTGTCTTATTTTTACTGTCATGTGGATCTATAAATTGTGAATATTTGAGCACACTGTGTATAATCACTGTTTATTTGAGATGAGAGTAAAGTACAGAGCATCTTCCTAAAATGATGTTTGTGTAATGTTTAATCCTCTTGGGAGCACTGAAGAAGGCTTGGCCAATTAAATGCCTAATGTGGGGTAAAAGCAACTCTAATTTATTGGGTTTTGTCTATATTTTTTTTTCCTTTGTTTTTCTCCATAACTTTAAGTCTTTTGAGATCTTTTAAAATATCAAAGAAATCTGAAAGACCTTCTTCAGATCCTGGCATGAAAATTAATTCACATTAAATGTTTCTTAAATATATATAGTTTAAGAAGATATAGAATAAAGGTGAATGTATATATGTATATGAGATTATTAGGAAATGCATCTCTAAGTAAAAGATATTAATCCAAGTCACAAATTTATAGTGCAGAAATGATTTAAGTAATGTGAAGAACAAAGAAAATGTTTATTTCTTTTTCCCTTTCTTTGTGGAATAGATACAATCACTAAATCTCATGGATAATTGGCAATCTTATCCAGATTTTATCATAGATTTGTATTTCTGCTATGTAGAATTTCTTCAAAGTACATGTGTTGGCCAACAACGAGTAAACATAATATAAAAGTGCATATATAATACTTTCAATTCTAAGAAATAGTTGAAAAAATAAAATGTGGCTTCCATTCAAATTTGAGTTTTGAAATTAAATTCTTACTGAGAATCTTGATAGTCTGTGTGGAGGGAGAAAAGTCTAAATAAGTTTCTTGACCGCTTAGTATTTCAGATAATTATATGGGTGCAGGCAAATAGCTAAAAATAGTTAAAAAAAGAACTTGATGATTTCATTACATTCTGACAGCTTAAAAATTATGCCTGTTATTGATTCATTTCAGATTACCAAGTTAAAAGCTAAAGCTGAGTAAGATGTATCTTGCAAGTTCTAAATTTTAATTTGACAAATATGCCTAATTCTCACTATTGGATGCTTTATGGCCCTTTGTTTCCCTGCTCTTACAGTTTTTATTTTCCTGGAATAATTTTTGTGGTTGACTGCGATTCAGGCTGCATGGGACAGTGTGGTTGGATTAAATCAATATCTTATATCTGCTGATTATACTCAGGGTTGTTCACCCTGAGAAAAGAACCATCCTAATCTTGGGGTAGTCCACCCAGTCTTCTAACTTCAGTGGAGTCCATAGGCTTTCAATCCATCAGGAATCTGTTTTTTGATTTTTTTTAAAAACAAAGTGTAGACTGTCTCAGCACCTGGGAAGGAAAGCAGGTCTCTTACTTAAATACTTATAAGACTTTTCTCTGTGAATATGTTTATTTGTATGTAAGAAAGAAATGAAAGAAAAATCTCAAGCAAACCAGGACAGAAAACTCAGCTGGAAAAGACACAAATCTAATCTTGGCCTGGTACAAAGGAAAAATCTGTTCTATAAATGTAAGGGCCTCATGGGAGCTGCCATGTACTTTAATAATCCAGCTCACAATTTGTTTTGGTTGGGTAGATAATCTCCTTTCTCTCACAGAATTTCAGTTGTGCTGCGTTCTCCTGGTACAGGCAGTTTCTGAGAGAGCTGAGGACTTTGTGAGTGACATAGTTGCATATTGATGGAAGGGTTCCAGCAGATTCTGTTCCTACTTTGAAATGATATTACTTTAGAAAGTTTATATGCCTGTTATTTAGAGAAATAAAGATAATATCATTGTTTACGTAATGTGATATCTGGGATTGGGAAATTCTCTGGGTTTTTTTAGGGGGAGAAGAGAACTTATCAACACTGGGCATGGAGAAGACTTGCAGATTTTAATAAAAGGATCCTATGTGCTTGCTGGGTTCATTTCCAGTGTTGTTTCCAAGAAGTAAGATGAAGCTGTGGGAATCCATACCTTTGTTTTTCTAAACCCCCACTTTAAAACTTCTTTCTTCTTGACAATTTCTTTGTTGCAGCTCTATGAACTTAAGAGAAATGCTGTTTTATATAAAATCTTCTGAGCCTTGTATAATGATTACCACCAGAAATGTAAGTGCTTTCATCTGCAGTAGGGAGATCATGTGGCTCTCGTGATATGAGGGAGAGGTGCTATAAGTCTGGTAGATATAAAATTTAAATAATTTTAAAGTGACTAAAGAATCATAATAAGACCAAGTTAAATTCCGGTAATCATGTATAAAGTATTGGAGCAACAAAAAGGGGAAAAACATGTTTTGCTAAACATGTGCAGAGACCATGATTTTATGAAGGTACTTTGAGAAAATATTTGTCAAATGATGCTGTATGAACATTTCATATTGGTTTTTTTTTTCAATAGTACTTCGACCACCATTGAAGTTCTCCTCAATGGAATTTAAATTTGAACAACATTCAAGTAACATGTGTTTAAATACTGCTGATAACCATAAGAACTCTCAGGTAATGATATTGTCATTTTGTTCAGTTTTTGATTTCATGTTTGTCTTTTAATCACTATACATTTTTTCCAAAATTTGAAATTGGGCTTGTACTAACTCTGACAATATGAGAGTGTGGGCACCATGAGAAATTGACCATGAATTGTGTAAGAAATAGATATAAATAGAATAATTCTGAAGATTTTCTGCATCTGCCTATACCAGTAAATGAGACAGTGATGGTGCCATGATGCAACTGGTTTGAGCTATAATGGGCCATAGAGTGAAACTGCTGTCCCAGCGCCTTGTGTGGTACTAACTGTGCCAGCTGACACTCTCCCAAAAAATTCCTTGCTATGACTTAGGGCTTAATAGGGAAAAAAAGCACTAAATAGAAAATTTGCAAAACAAGTAATTTGTATGAATGCAAAGTGTACCTAAAATAGTTTATTGTTTCTACTTCTGGAGGGCTGTGGTTGTAAATTATAAAAAATTTGGTTTGGTAATGATGGAAACACTTGAAATGCTTTTTCAAGTGCATTCAGGAAACAATGATAATACAAAGTCTAGGCATTTCCTGGCTAGGGATGTTTTAAAAGCTGAGAGAGTAACTCTGAGATAAAGGAATTTAATTTTTTGTTTTGTTTCCGTTGTCATCTTATTGAACTGAAAGAATGGGTTTTGAAAACCTATTCTGAACTTCTTCCATTTTCAGTGTCTCCACCTGTAAGTCTAGATGTGAGCCATGTGTTTAGTGCTTGCTGTGCTTCATTTTTATCAGGAATAAGTCCTCAGGTCTGTAAGCACTAAGAGGCTAAGCACTCCCACTGTGATGCTTTGATCTATTTACCTCACATAAATGAGGTTTTTCCATTCTGGAAAGAAAGTATTCCCTTTGTGAATGTGGTGAGTGACTGGAAAGCATCTAGTCTGTGCAGATAGGCATACTCACCTTTGCGCCTCACAGATATAATAAACTGAATTCTTCACTGCCTTCTAGTGCTGTCTTGCTTTCCCTCTGGTGTGTTTGCACAAAGAATGCTTAGGAGAGAGTAATGTGAAAAATATCACGGTGTTTGCTGCTTTCCCTCTTTCAATATCTACTCCTTTTCTGAAAATATTTACAGAACCTTGTCCTGAAGAATATCTCAGAAAAGCAAGTGACATGGAAAATGAATTTTGATAAAGCAGACAAAAATATAGAAGATGGTATTTTTGGATTTAGTCTGAACACTGGATGTCTTAATAGGGAAGAAGAAGTCAGTATTGATGTGTCGTTCTGCCCTCGTAAGTAATTTAATGAATTCTTCTATAGATAGTTTGTCCATTTTCATAGGTATGTTTAAATGGGGTTTTATGATGAATCAATACTAGTACTTAATTTGATCAACTGAAGGTTTTTTTGGTTCTAAGAAAATAAGACAGCTGCAGACCTAACAAAAAGCATGGAATAACTGTATTTGAAATTGCATTATTTGAAAAGTCTGCTTTGCTTACTCTGCATAGAAAACATCAGGTTTTTCCCACATAAAGCATCAAGGACTGGGATAGTTGTATCATTTTCAGTGCTGCTCCTTCGGGTGCATTTAGATTGACTGACTTAGGTACTAAGGCTTTCCAAGGGTACTTGGAATGCTTTTGAACTTTTTTCTAAATAGCAATTATGTAGATAAGAATAGAAATTTGCTACCTCAGTGAGTTTTAAGATCACTTGTTTGTGGTATTTTTTGGAGGGACTGGTCAGGCAACCAGTCCCTAAGAAAAATATGTAAAATAGATTTCTAACAAAACTTGGGAGCATGCAGGAAGATGGTAATCAACGACATAACTCCAGAAAAGGAATAGTAGAATAGGAAAATTAAGATTCTGCTTTTTCCCAGCCAGGTGTTAAGGACAGACAGTGATATAGAAGATCTATAGGGTGTAACACTGTATTTTAGCTGATAAATCCCACCAGGAAATGCAGCTGATATCTACAGAAACCCATCCTGTTGACAGTTTCAGTGCAGTACTTTTGGGGCTGCAGCATTGTCAAGGGGAAGAAAAGTTATTGTGTCAGTTGGATGTGATCCTGAGGCAGCAAGTGAGCATCCCTGTGCTAAAGAAAGATGTCGCTGTTATTCTTTATCATAGCACTGAAATCTGTAACCTCAATTAAGCACTGGAAACAATTTAATATAAATAAAGAAAAAAATATTAGCTTGAAGACTCTTTCCATGACTCTGTATGATAAATTGAGAGGACTGCATTAAATATTGTTCTGTCAATGTTGTGAATATGCAACAGCAGTGTTTAGCAGCACATGTTGCTTGGAGTTGCTTGTTTCTTGCAGACTGTAGGCTGAGAACAACATAAAAATAAAAGCCAGTACTTTGGATTACTGAATAAATTGTATGTGTAAATGCAGATGTGTGTATACATAAATATGACTGATAAATTACTGTAATTTGAAGTTATCTGTATTTTTGCTGTGTTCCCATATCTTTTGTTTACAGAAAATCATAAATAACTGTAAAGATCTATTACCCCTAATTCAATGTTCTAAGTATTTTCCCATGATTTATAGTCTACTTGTACTGTACCTTCAGTGAATATCATTACTCTCTCTTGTAAGAGAGCATTAGATACATCAGAACCCACACAGGATGGGTTCATTAACCTCTAGTTAATGAACATGGGGTGCTAATCACCTTCAGAGGTTTGTATTGGAAAGCTGTAGTATGTGGGGGGTGAACAAACCTTAAAATGAACTTTGAGTGTGCATTAGGGTAATTTATTTAAATCTGCTGCAGCAGTTATGATAGAGTACAAAATGCTGTAGTAAGCTCCAATGTTTATTAAATGAAAGAGCTTGTGTGTGTGGTAAAACTATACTGCCTGTTAAAAAAGTATTCTAAAAATAGAGATTTTCAAGAACTGAATGCATATTAATATTATCCTCTTCTGCTGTTTTATAGTACAATTCATTAACAGCTTAAAAATTCTTCCCTATATCTAATTGTGGTATGAGAAAAACTTATCTCCAGCAAAGGAAGTTCCAATGAATTTGTGCTTTTACTAAGGCTTCCCTTGCTAGGAGTTCAGAACCCCTGGAAGATGTAATGTTTATGTAATGGGCACAAATGATAACTTTGATACTTTGATTGTGTCGTCTCTTTTTTTTTTTAATTTTTTGGTCTGCAACAGCAAGATATTACCTAGCTGGGACCTTTAACAATTTCTGTGAAGAAATTATTAGTTTTCTTTTTTCTTTTTTCTTTTTTCTTTTTCCTTTTTTCCTTTTTTCTTTTTTTTTTTTTTTTTTTGTTT
>VZTN01014128.1:8137-20468 GCA_013400515.1 Erpornis zantholeuca | reverse complement strand
TTTCCTTTTTTTTTTTTTTTTTTTTTTTTTTGTTTTTTTAGAACACCTAGCTATCTGTGGCTAAGATCTAGCTATCTGTGGCTTTTCTTCTTTGAAGTCTGTATTTCGGTGTATGCAAATTTCTCACTGTTACATGTTTATGCGAAATAGCACCTGAATTATCATAAGGTCCAAGGCAACAAAATTGAAAATGTGCTTTTGGGAGACAAATGTAGGAAGTGCATGACCACCTAATACAATCTTAAGAGGGTGAGAAGAGCATATGATGTTTTTCCTTTCTTCTCATATACCCTAAAAAGATCAAAACCCATGCTATTATAGGGTTAATATTTCTGGAGGAGAAAAACAATTTCCCATACAGTTATAAAGATTTTTTTAGCCCATGGTGGATCTAGATTGACAGATTTGTAGGTACCATCAAATATCCCTAAAGAAAATTTTCACATCTGCTGGACTAGAAATTAATGATGATATATGAGAATGGCAATAACAGCTCAGGCTTTGACAGTAGTCTTGAGAGGTATGAGGAGTAGAATAAATTCTTAACTTCAGCTGTCAGTTCAGGACATAATTCTCATTAATTTCAAAGTAGTTTATTTAACATGAAATATCTTGAAAACATTGGTCCTAGGCATTCCACAATAATGAACAAACCTTAATAAAGGACATAATGCACGTTTTTTTGGTCTTTGTGTCTGTTTAAAATGGTCATGGTATTGCAATGTCCTGGTGTTTGTTATTGTGACATAAACCATAATTCATTGCTTTACATACTATGCCAGATCTTGATGTTAGTAAATGTGTGGATTTGCCCATGGAATGATCAGTGATACAGGATAGGCTCTGTCTGTTCTGCTCTTTGAGTGAGTCAGGGATCTATGGAATGGAAAGTATAGATAGAAGATTTGTTATGAGAAAAGCTTAACACCATTATTTTCTAATCTTGTAACTATGGTTAATACAAATATTTAAAAATGTGACTTAGTGAAAATTACACATTCTTTGGTACTGAAGTATGCTCCTCTATTTTTCTTCCTTCATTGTGTTCCATCCTCATGGTATTTATTGGTTATGGCCTTTAACTTCACCTTATGTCATACATTTATATGAAGAGAGGACAGCAGAAATATGGTTTAGTTACAGCACATTTGTAGGACAGGCTTGTACACTGGAGGAACTTGTATGGAACATCATTTCTTAAAAGCTAGTAAGAAATACCATGTTTGGCTCTTCATCCATCTCCATGCCTTTTTTCTGATGCTTTCTTACCTTTCCTTTATAAAAGGGCTAAGTGCCAGAGGATGATGTGTTCCTGTGATGCCTTAGGTTTTAACTTCTATATTTTTCAAATCCTCTACTGCTAGTGTAATTCTTAAGTTTCCTGTAGCTTAAGTGCTGTTCTCTCATGCTCACACAGACATAACAAAGCCTCTCCAGCTCTCCAAGGACACCCAGACCCTCCTAGGCCGAAAAACTGGAAACCTTCATCTTGGAGAGAGGGGCAAGCTTGGGGAAATTCCAACCTTGGCTGGGTTCTGCTTGGGGAATCGTGAGCTGTCCTTGTCCATGTTGGGATGCACTGAGGCAGGAGCCTCTGGAACCCAGAGTGTACCTCTGAAGGCCTTTCCAATCAATCCCTCCTTTATTCCTTTATTCCTGTCTGCTCTCTGTTTCTAGGTAGCCATTTAAGGCATCAGCTGTGGTATTGAAACCTAGAAGCTGAATCTTTTTAGCCTTCTCAGCAGTGTTATTTCCTTAAGCTGATTTCCATTTCACATGGAATCAGTCAGATGTTGCCAACAGTGCAGCACCTTGCCATTAGAGCTGGTTTTCATTTTTTCTGGTTTGAAATGAAGGGACACACAGGTCATGTGATGTAACAGCTTCTGTGACACTCTTCTATTGTCACCTCCATTAAGAAATTTAGCACTTACAGGAGGGGAGAAAGACAAAGGACTTTGAAGACAGTAGGTTTTCTTCTTTTGTATGTAAACAGTGACAGCTCTTTCTCGGGCTTTAAAAGTAATGATCTGAGATAATCTTAGAAGACCCTGTAGTGTATTTTGTTCAGTGGCATGTGTGTGCTCATACAGACACATAAAATACAAAATTTTCTTTTTTACTGTCTTCTCTTAATTATTAGGTGAGGATATTTCCATACTAAACTGATTGAGGGAAATCAAAGGGAAAGATATTTATTGTCAAAAATGCAAAAGTTAAACTGTTTTGGGTTGTTTTGCAGCACAATGTTGCAGATTTATTTCTAAATCCAGGAATTGTTCATTAGTTTGCTCTCAAAATTGCTGTTTTTGCTCACTCTTCAGCAGGTGGGAGTGACTGAAGGTTGGGTAAATGGCACTGTGTGGTTTGAAATATAGTACACTTTTCATACAGTAACAGCTGTGGAAGGAAGCACTTTGGTCCCTGTATCAGTGAAAGAAATTGTGTTTTTCTATCCTAGAGAAAACAGCCTTCCAGCAGGTGGCAAGGTGGCCTGAGAAGGGGCAGAACACAAGGAAATCTTTATCTTTGCTGTTGTCATGTCCAGCTGTGCTGTAGAGAACATCTGAAGAAGGATATTGGGTCATCCCTTCCCCTTTTTTTTGGTGGACTTGGCAATGTTAGGGTTGCAGTTGTTGTATCTTACAGACTTTTTCCAAGCTAAACGATTCTCAGAAGTGGGAAATGCTCTGAGTGGAGGCTAGAACCTCCTGCAGGCCTATGTGAGGTTGCTTGGCAGCATTATAGGATTTGGAGCCATCTTTGAAGTGCAGTAATTGCCCTCTTAAAAGGCACCAACTTCTCCTTGTCTTGGCAGTCAGATGCTTCCAATAGTTTACTCCTTTATGGAATAAGCATTTGCTGTGTCAATTAGTGTAATTCAAGGTATGATTGCAATTATTAAAATTTTGCTGTTGTATTGATATTATATATGATGGAATATTAATGTAATAAACTCATTTATTGCAGTTAGAAGTCAGAAAAAATTCTAACAAGTTAAAAAATGTGAATTTCTGATTTGCTGCAGGCAAGTGTTCTGAGCTTTCTTAGTAAATATTCTTCTGATACAATATTTATGTTATGTTAAACTAAATTTTGAGAAAGAAAGCAGTACTAAATAAAAAAAAAATATAACAAACAAAAAATCCAACCCCAAACCTCTTAATATAATTCTTTTACATGCCTTTATTTATGGTAATGTACATATTTTTAAAAATGTTTTCTACAGCTTGTCCTGGGACATACACATCTGAAATATTCATGTGCCTAAATGATAATCCATCAGGATACAAACTAACACTGTCTGGCACGCTGACATCACCAAAACTAAATTTTCATCCCCCCTTTTTAATGCTGATGCCAGTACCTCTGGATGTGGAAAGTGGAGCAGTTGTTACCATCATTCCACAGGAGTTTATAAGGTAAAAATCTCAAAGTAAACTTATTACAGAAATCCTGAATAATTCTTGTTTCTTCTCACTTCTGATAAAGTGAATTAATTTTTGTTTGTGAAGGTTAATATTAATTTTCTGCTCAGCAGAAGAATCTGCATATTTAAGAGAAAATTAATGTGATTAATATTGTTGTACATTCAACAAGCCCATGTTTTGTCTTCAAACATTCCTGGTTCATGAAGTGTCTATCTTCTGATATCTTCACTCTATGAATTTGTATCAGAAATATAAAATTACTGTGGGTAGCAAAAAAATTAAAAGCAGAGGCCTACCAGGATTTTTGTTGCGTTGATCCAGATACGAAGGTTTTATATTGTATTTCTATTTTTCACATTGTGAAAAGATAAAATCTTTCTGTTATTTTATTTTCTCTACTCCACAGGTTTGAGATTTAGCTACTTGAACAGTTGGTGGGGTTGCATTTTTTGGTGGTTTTTTTTCCTTCTTCCTATGTAAAGTTTTATTGAAAAGCAGAAATGTTTTAATCCTGCCACTTGTTACAATAGAAAATCCATATATTTCTTATTTTTCTGTGGATCACTCACTTTTTCCTGTTACTTGAATTTAAAACAGAGCCTTTTTTGTAATTGTCATATAATGTAGCATAACCAAGCATCACAACTACTCAAATTTTTAAGATACAACTTTTCTGTTTGTAATTAGTAAATAGAAATAATATTTGTTTGTTATGCTTATGTATAAATCATTTCAATACTAGAATTAGAACAAAGATTTCCTTTTGTCGTAAATTAATGAAATTATCTTCCAATTATTATTGTCTTGTCTGAGTTGCACTGATTTATCAAGTGATTTGTCTGTTGTCAGTAACTCAGTGGTTAGAACTAAAGGGACTCCACATGGGTCTGGACTGACTGCTGTTCTTATTTCAGAACTGAAACCTATAACCACATAACTGGGGAAAGCATCTTCAGTATCTTCACAAATTTCCCCTTAATATTTCTATTTTATAACTTGCTTTTACTTATTTGTGCAATGATGTAGTTTAATGAATATTAATGAAAGTTTTAAGTTTCGGAAGCCTATTTATGCCTTTTGTAGCACAGTTAGTAGGAATTGCTCCTCATTTAAATGTTGAGATATTGTGGCTCAGCATAAAATGTTCACATACATACAAAGAAAACAAACTAGCATCTAAATGATGAAATAATTTTATTCTCTTAATGTTTCATTTGATTTGCACTTTAAAACTAAAGTTATTATTCTGTATTCAACTGTGAAAGAGTTTTGTGAATGTCTGAATCTGTGAATCAACTTTATTACTGCAATCTTGTGACCACAAACACCTCCTATTTATGTTTAACACAGGCCATCACAAATTAGAGTTAAACTTCCTGAGGCTGAACTTGCAGATGGTACCAGGAGTTGCCCTTTTTCTGTGCAGTTCCCAGAGGGACAAGATATTGTTCTTTCTTCAGATGGCACAGCTAAGGAACTGATTTGCCATATTAGCTTCAGATCCCCTAAGCCAATGTCATTTTTAGGGGAGATAATCTTCATTGATCACGAAGAAAACAGGTAATGTGTGCAATTCAAATTCACCTGGGGGAAAGTTCCACACTGACCAATTTGGATGTAAGACACAGAACTCACAAGGGTTGGATAAAGGAATACAAGAACCAATCTGAAAAAACTGAAAATGGAAGACAGATTTTTTTTTTTTTTTACTGAATTACAATTCAAAACTAAAATATTCAGCTTTGATCTCTAAGGTAAAATTCATCTAAGTGTCTGTCTTAAGATCTTGTTTCAAAATCTTGTTCATATCTACTGCTAACTCATCTCTTGTTCATCTCTGCCAGGAATGGGATGAGAGGGTGTGTGCAAGAGAAAGAAAGATAGCCACTGCTGTGATTAAAAGTCATTCCTGTACTTACTATTTTCACTAAAGCAACTATTTTGAGGGTTAAATAATTACACTCTGCAGCTTAGACGAGGCTTTTTTCTAAACATAAAGCTAAACTTTATATTATTTTGATGCAAATGTTATGTACCTTTAAGCTATTGCTGCTCACTGGGTTAATACTTTCTATTTCTCTGTATAGATTGCCAGCCAATAATCTATTTCTTATTAATTTTATTTAATTCCAAGATTTAATTTTGTGTGGGGTGCGATTCATAAATATGCGTTAAAGCTTGCTGTAATTACAAGAAAAGGAAAATTTAAACTTATGATGAAGTCTGAAATGTAGCTTCTGAGCAGACACAATATTCAGTTTTAATAACTTTTTATATAATGAACTAGCAGCTTCTCAAACCTTGTAATAGAGAAATAAAAATTTCTCCTGTGTAATAAAATTTTCTCTATATTTTCTATTAAAATAGAATAAAGAATATGATCCTCAATTTAAAGGCAAACTGAATGTATTTTTTAAAAAAAGATAGCAAATAAAAGTCGTCTAAGTAAGCTTAACAGCCATTCCTGTTCATGAGGGTGAAAAAAATCATGCTCCAGAATGTCAAATCATCTTAGAATTGCTGCTAGGTTTTAAAATGTAGTACTGAAGTATTTGTTAAAGGGCAGAACTCATAACAGCAGTTTGCTAATGTATATGGGATTTCCTGACAGGCGGTGGAGCAGTGTGTGGGCTGTAGGAGCAGGTGATATAAAACCTGAGCAAAACTGAATGAAATAACACAGCATCAAAATAAAGGAATTGTGTGTGCGTGTGGTAATGTTATTCATATCAGCTTTCAGAAGAAATTATTTTTATCATAACCAGAAAAATTCTTTCCTTAAGTTAGAAAAGTCTGAGTAAGCACCCAGTTCTCTAATCCTGAGCATTTCCTTATTCTTCTAATAAAGTCTGTGATAATTTATCCAGACTTTAATACATTTATCCAAGTCTGAATAATAAGTATTATTTTGTGCTTTGATATTGCACTCTGTTGTAATATGTAGCTGCAATTTCTTTTTCTCTGCATATCTTCCCCTCATTCCTTCCAGCCCCCATGGGAGCCCTGTGCAACGTGTTCAAACTTCAAACCTGATTCAACTAATTATCTAAGCATTTGAGCAATTTGTTTCAAACTGTGTACCTAATGAATTTAAATTGCTTTGTTAATTTGAGTTTTTTAGACAGACAAGATTTCAGGGTCTTCTTGATCTTTAATACTAAAACAATGAAACCTATAAACTTTTATAGCACCTATAAAAGCTAACTGGTCTTGAAGAAGTTCCTGGACTGTTTAATAGGCCGTGAAATATCACTGTATCAGTTGCTGAAGGTGTATTAATTTGTCAGGTGTTCTCTCTTTATATTTCCATTTCCAAAGTGATAATATGTACTTTAAAATGATTTGAACTAAACTTTTGAACTTCAACCCATATTCTGTGTTCTGGGATGTTCTTATTAAAATAAGCAAGTCAGGATTTTCATAGGTCAGTAAAATATTGTATTCTACTTAGAAAAAGCCTTCACTTCTAAGCAGATCTAGTTCTAGGCATATTTCAAAGCAGGAGCATTGAGGAGACAAATACTCCATAGGGGTTGGCCCTGGCTGGATGTCTGGTACCCACCAAAGCCCCTCTGTCACTCCTTTCTGCAGCTGGAATGGGGAGGGAAAATATAATAAAAGGTTCATGAGTTAAGAATAGAAGAGTGATCATTCACCAAATACCCTCATGGGCAAAACAGACTCAAGTTAGAGATATTAATGAAATTTATTACTAAAAAAATCGAAACAAGATAATGAGAACTCAAACAGAACTTTAAAAACACCTCTTCACTCCTCCCTCTTTCCTAGCTCTACCTCTTCCCCCAGCAGCACAGGTAGATAGGGAGTAAGGGTTATGGTCAATTCATTCCACTTAGGGAGAGGAGTAATTCCCCTGCTCCACTATGGGCTCCCTCCTAGGGGAGACAGTTCTCCATGAACTTCTCCAATGTGAGTTCATCCCAAGGGCAACAGTTCTCCAAAAACTGCTGTGGCATGGATCCCTCTTTTATGGGGTGCAGTCCTTACAGGACAGGCTGCTCCAGCGTGGGTCCCCCATGGGGTCACAAGCCTTACCAGGAAACCTGCTCTAGCATGGGCCCCTCTCTCCATGGGTCTTCAGGTCTCTGCCGGGAGCCTGTTCCAACAGAGGTATCCCATGGGCTCCCAGCCTCCTCTCAGCACCCACCTGCTCCAGCATGGAGCTCCTCCATGGGCAGCAAGTGGATCTCTGTGTCCTCTGTGAGTCTCTGTGGGTCTCCATGGGCTCCAAGAGCACAGCTGTCTCACCATGGACTGCAGGGGAGTCCCAGCTCTTGTGCCTGGAGAACCTCTTGCCCCTCCTGCCCCTGGAGAACCTCTTGCCCCTCTTGTTCTGCAGACCTTGGTGTCTGCAGAGCTGTTCCTCTCACAAGTTCTCACTTGGCTCTTCTCTGGTTGCAATTACATCTGTGCAATAACTTTTTAAATTCTTAACTGTGTTATCACAGAAGTGTTACCACAATTTCTAGTTGGCCCAGCCTTGGCCAGTGGCACATCTGTCTTGGGGCTGGCTGGCATTAGCTCTGATGGACATGGGGTTAGCTTCCAGCAGCTTCTCAAGGCCTGTAGCTACCGCCACTACCAAAGCTTGGCCATACAAACCAAATACATTTTACTTAGGCTCTGCAGTATTTTGCTTTTCTAAAATCGGGTCTAAAATGTCAGTAGGATTGATTCACATAGCCCATACTTAGTCCTAAATAATGACTTTTTGCTTTGAAACAGAGTGAACATTGACAAGAGAATAGATAATGTTGAATTTGGCTGCTTTACAGAAAACATTTGAAAGATGACAATCATTTTTTACAACAAAGCAGTACTAAATGTAATGGTAAAAGACAACTGAAGAGATATATGGTTGTCATTTATGCAGTAATTTACTGTGTCCACAGATTCCATTAAATGGAACATACAAAAGTGCATTAATGTTCTTTTAATGACTGCTTTAAATGAGAATTTGCAGTTAATTTCTAATATCACTTTAAATTTTTATGCTTTCTTTTTGCTCCTTTGACTCCAAATAAATGACACTTCTGTGCATAGGACTGATAGGAATTCAGGAGTGAAAAATAACATAAAATCTAAGAAAGTCTTGAGCAAGTATTAATTAATTTTGAGATATATTTAGTTATGACCCATATTTCTCAAAAAAACCCTTCTGTGAAGGGTTATATTTGTTCTCTGATTATTGTTATTATATATTTTAATTTGATTATTATACAAAGAATGTAGCAGAAAAGAAAGTCTTCTGCCATCTTGATTGGAATAACATTTAACTTACCATTTCTAAAAATAAGTAGTAAACAACAGGTACCTGTTGTGTCATTCAGTCAAAGAAAATGTTGCTCTGGGCAGCAAAATATGCCAAAACGCCCACATGTGGTGTAGATAAATTGCTGTGTCATTGATGACACAAGTGTGCTGAGGTCTTTTCCTCCCATGTTCTACAGTTCTCCGTTTCCTTTCCCTCACCCACTGGAAAGCTGTGGAAACTCATGAAATTTCTGAATTTATTCACATTATTCATGGCTGGAACTTCAGGAAGAGAGAATGTCAGGGAATTTAGCTTCTGATAATATGATAGAACTGAGACACAGTCACTAACCCAGTTATGGATTGGTTCCAGTTGTTTTGATAGTGCATCAGATCTCAGTGTCTCACAGGGGAAAACGTTCCCTTTGCTCTTGAGAAACGTGCCCAAACCATGCAGCTCTTTAATAGGCACTGCCAGCAAATGTCAAATCCATGTATTTCCATGTATCCATCCATATATCAAACCTCCTGGGAGAACAGGAGCTATCGATTTCCTTCAATATCATTTACATTCTGAGAAACACCATAAAAATCACTCCAAGACAGCAGGGAGCTAGGAAACATTGGAGTTGTTGATATTTGCATGCTGCTTCATCTGACCTAAGAATATATTGCCTTTTTACCTCAGATAGTTGGGAGTGCTTTTGAAATCCAGGATGGTCCAAACCCATTAATCACTCCTGCTCTTTTCTGTGCTTGTGACTTTCTACCATTGTGCAGGTCACTGACAGTGAAGCATATGTTATTCAGGAATTAAGTGCTAACTCACTGCTGCTACTAGAAAAAAACGTGGATGCTTTGCCAGCTATAAGTCTTACATATGGTGTGAAATTACTGTTCATTGTTGTATTATGTTGGTTGCTGGGGTGCCTGAGCTCCTGCTACAAAGGATAAGGACCCTTCAGTGTTGGGGAATTGTTTATTTGTGAATAGTAATGGCAGAGCTGGCATGGGTCATCTTTTCCTCTTTCTTCCAGTTCCGTCATCTCTGGATCTTTTCTAGGATTTTTGAGGGGAGGTCTTTCTTGACTTTTAAATTGCAACTTCCCTGCCTCTAACTTGTTCTTTATTCTTAGAGATCTGTGAAATGCTACACTCTTAGGGCGAGTTTTGTCACTAACCAATTCTGTAAGCATTTTGTTTTGTTTCCTAAACTGACAGTGTGAGCTTCCCTTAAATATTTTCTTAATTTACCCAAATAGTGTTGCTACAGGAATTTGTCACTTAGGTGCTAGCGGGTTTGGATTCTTTCTCCTTAGCAATTTAGTGATACTCTGTATCTCTTAGTGAATACTATTGAAGAAGGGTTATTTAACTGCGCCTACATTTTTAGAACATTTGGGACACACTGATACAAAACGAGCCACTTGTTTGTACTTAGGAAACACTTGAAATACCAGAGAGCAGATTAAAATGGATAAATATCTTTTGGTTTGGGTTCTTTGGTCTTTCTGCAAACATTAGAACAAATTAATGAAAAAATCCAAACCAGACTTACTCTAGGAGCAGTGAAATAATTTCTTATATAAACTTTGTTTTAGAGTGTTGAATGGTGTTTTTTTGTCATCACAGCTGGAGCTTTACTTTTGGTGATCAGCAGGTTTCAAACGTTGGTAAACACAATATATTTAATGGCCGTTCTCCTGTTCTGTGTTCTTTGGAAATACACATTAGGGAATAAACATTGGAGTAGCCGTGGCAATGATGATTCATGTGGATAACAAATTTTTTACTTGCTTTAGTAAGCATTATAAAACCAAATACACTGAATAATTTAACATATTTAGTGGCTTCACATTTGCTAACAATACAGGTACCTTCAGTCCAATAGAATAATACAGACTTTTCTATTATTTAGTTAAACTCTACTGCAAATACAAAATAAATATGTTGTACAAGACTTCTAGTTTTGTAATATCAGTTCATTAATGATGTTATAAGTAAAGGTCAGTAGTAGAAGATGCTTTTACACATACAGAATGTACATGTCTTTGTAATCTCTCTTCCATATTTGTATGCAAGGGTGCCTGCCTTTCTCTCTGGTGCCCTCTCTCAGTTCCTGAAAGGAATATGATAAATACTTAGCTTCTAGCACCTTCACTTTTCCACCATGTGTCCTAGTGAATGAAGTGACATCATTTGAATCTCAGGTGAATTTTTTAGGTACAGACTCATTCTTGAATTTTATTTCAAATAGCTGGGAAAATGCTGTGTTAGAATACTCACTGATGATAAGTGGACAGGTGGCCAATAAGTGAGTTGATATTGTCACAGGATGCCAGAGGTTGGAAAGGCTTTCCAGAGATCATCTTGTTCCCTCTTCAAAGAATAAAGTCTACTGCCCAGTTGATTTTTTTAGTATCTTCAAGGATGAGACTCTGAAACATTCTCTGGGCAGGCTTGTCCAGTGTTTAGCCACTCTCATGGTTTTGGTTTGGTTTTTTTTTCTCTTGAGATAGAATTTCCTGTATTTAAGTTTGTACCTTTTGCTTTTGTGGTCTCACTGAGCATCACTGGGAGGAGTCTCCTTCTTCCTTACTCCCTTCCAGCAAATATTTGTGCACATGGACAAGATCCCCCTGAGCCTTCTTTTCTTCTGGCTGAACATTCATACCTTAGTCTCTCCCAATACAGCAGCTTGTTCAGTCCCTTCCTCGTCTTTCAGTCCTGACCTCCAGCATCTTGTGCTCACTGCAGCCATAGTCGTGGAAGTTAAATCTGTGTGATCAATATCAGCTGCAGAATCAGTTGTTGTCTTGCAGGATCCATCCACTCCTGCTCAATATTTGCACTGTGTTTGCTGTTGGGTGGGTGTATTCATGTCTCTTACTGTGTTACCACAGCAGCCTACGAGGCACATCCTTGGAACAGGGGGGAGCTTTGCTTGCAACAGCACCATGAGCTCTGAGGGGTTTATTTGTACTCAGATGTTCTGCTGTGTGGTTGTTCTTTATATTCTACATTGTACAGTTACTGCCTTTGCTCTGAGTAGTTTCACAATTTGTGTAAGTGGTTCAGATGTACTGCAGTTATTCTCAAGCACACTTTTCTGTGTTAGAATGCTGTGCAAATCAGAGCATTAATGCAGATTTCCCCAAATCTCAAACTGGCATTTAGGATGGAGATGGCTGAGGTGGTCACCTCAAACTGAGAAATCAGGAAGTTGACTGAGTCCAATACTACAGACATCTGAATTACTTTCATGTAACTAGAGAGCTGTCTTTCATTAACCTCCTGCCCTTTCTTCCCCTCCTGCCCCTAAATCAGCTGTCTGAAGTTCACCTGTGTGCCTGCAGAGTATTGGGAGTTGTCATTTATCACAGTGAAGTCATGAGTTGGAAGTTGGCAAATTTTTCTGTGTTGTAGTTATTGATCCTGTGTGTCTTTAAATGGCTTGGTTAAGGTAGAACAAACAAGCCCTGACCCTTGTTTTGAGCATGTGCAAATGTACATTTTGTGCACATAGATAGGTGTAGATGTACCTCTCACAGCCATCTGTCCTGCTGGTGCCCTGCTGCTGAGATTGTTTTTTGCTGAATAAAAGCAGAAAGAATGAAGTTTGCTCC